>APFE030684105.1:93464-135634 GCA_000404065.3 Pinus taeda | reverse complement strand
TGGTAAAGGTGGACACTTTGAAGAATACTGCAGATGCATTGACAAAATCTGTGAGCTCTGAGAATTTCTCTTGCTGTAGAGAAACAATGGGCGTTTCAGGGCTGGAAAAATGACTAAGCTCTCCTGTGGCCACCTGTGGAAAGAAAACAACAAGTGGGAGATTGTTGGGTTGTGTTATATTCTTTCCACGACTAACCTACGTAATGAACCAGGGGGTTAGAGGGGGGCGGCAGCCCCCGGTGTCCGGGGGGTTTGAGGGGGGCGGGTAGCCCCCCTCTACGAGGTTCGGGGCAGCGCCCCGAGAAAAAATTTTTTTGGACCCTATATTAGGTTGGGCGAACCTACCTATGGTTTTCGGTCCATGGTTTTGGACGCGATGGTTTTCGGTCCATGGTATTGGATGCTTCGGCATGTATAAATATGTATTGTAACATTGAAAGGAATATAATGAAAAATCAAGCTGGTAGCTCGGTTTTGAAATCCAGTGGAAAATCTCTGTGTATATGTGTTATGCTCTCGCATTTTTATTTTTCCTGTGATTTAGAATTCGTATGCAGGTAATTTCTGTACGGGGTTAAAACCTACACACACTTGCTTGACGGTGGTCCTGACTTTTGATATGGTCATGACACTGTCTTGGTAGGTGTCGAACCTATCATTCCTCCTCTAGCGGGGTTCCTGGGTGGGTTTAGAGGTGAGGCTTGACCCCCTCGAAATCCATTGTAGCCATCAATCGGCAAAGTGAACTTTATTGACTTTGACTTTCCGAGGGAAAGCGATGGATTAAATGCAGTGCTTGTTACTTTGTCAAAGCTTCTCTCGGGTGAAGTCGCTCTGGGATGGATGGGGATCCACCTGATAGGAGGCCATTGTTTAACCCTTTAAATTGAAAAGCAGGGGAGGAGGCTCACATTCCATCGTCTCTTGTGCTTTCCCTTCTTTTCTTTTCTCCTCCATCTTTATCTAGAGTTCCAAATACTCTTTGAGCTCATGCACAAAAATACTCTACAATACAACAATTTTAGGGAAAAAAGAGGGTACAACAACAATAACCAAAGCACTAGACTTTGGACATGTCTTTATTTTTGTTTTTATTTTTTTTCATCAAAATTATTTTTTGATTTAGCTACAATGGCTTGAGAGGTTTCATTGATAGTTTGAGAATCACCTCTATTAGAACTATTTACATTTTCCAACACCGGAGACATGGATGGAGTTGGAGGGGGAGAGAGTGACATAGTTGGAGGGTGGAGACAGAGAGAGAGGGTAGAGACATAGGGGGGTGTGATAGAAAGGGAGAGAGATAAAGGAAGAGAGAGAGGACTTGCAAGAGAGAAGGAGAGAGGGATGGATAGAGAGATGGAGTTGGAGGGAGAGAGGGAGGGAGGGAAGAAGAAAGACATAGAGAGATAAAGGTGGAGAGAGATAGAGGGAGTGACAAGGGATAGATGGAGAGGGAGTGTGGTAGAGATGAGAGTGGGAGGGAATAGAGAGAGGGAGAGAAGGGGAAGAGAGAGGGAGGGAGATAGGGATATATAGAAATGGATAGAGAGCATGTATGTTTGCGGGGTGATATAGAAAGACAAAGGGAAGATAAAGGGAGATAGAGATATAGATGGAGGGGGGAGAGAGAGAAGAAGAGAGAGACAGAAATAGGGAAGGAGGGAGATATACATAGATATGGAGAGAGAGAGTGGGGGGGGAGAGAGAGAGAGAAAGAGAAGGGAGAGAGAGAGAGCGAGAGGGAGAGGGGAAGAGAGGAGGGAGAGGGGGGGGAGAGAGGAGAGAAAGAGAGAAAGAGAGAGAGAAGAGAGGAGGGAGGAGAGAGAGAGAGAGAGAGAGAGAGAGAGAAGAGGGGGGGAGAGAGAGAAGAAGAGAGAGACAGAAATAGGGAAGGAGGGAGATATACATAGATATGGAGAGAGAGAGAGAGAGAGAGAGAGCATGTGTGTTTGGGAGGGTGAGATAGATAGAGAAGGTGGGAGAGATGGATGGATATATAAATAAGATGACGAGGAGAGAGAGATAGAAAGAGGGAGGGGAAGTAGCAATGTTATTCACTGAAATATATGCATTTATTTAAGCATTGATGTTGACTCCTAACCATATTTGAATGATTGCACTAGATGCATTGATTTTAGTTTAGTTGTTTATTTCTATTATATTTTTTTTGTTGTTGTTAAGTTGTGTGAGTCCTGAGATGATTTCACACTTAACCTTTGACTTAAGAAACTATGACCCAGGGACATCTAAGCTATCAAAATTTCTGAAGGATTTCACTTAGCTTGGGTTATACCGATCCTTAACATGGTTGGATTTTCTCCCACTTGGTTTTGAATCAATGACCTTCACATCATGAAGTGCCTTAATAATACACCCCATCACTATCTATTCTACATCCCGTGGCAATTTCTAATCTTATTTGATTGCTTGGACTAGATGCATTGACTTTTGTGTAGATGTTGGTTCCTAATCCTATTTGACTAATTACATTGGATGTGTTGTAGCTAGTTTTCATTTGTTCCAAAATATAAAATAATCATATATGCAAAAACATATATACATAAATAAAGAAAAAAAATAAGAGAAAAGGAAAAATAAAAAAAGGAGACATGGGATTCTTATATGTAATATTTTTGTAAAATCTAATGTTTTCGTCAAAGATAATGTAGGCCCTCCACAAGGGAATATTTTAATATTTTTTATACAAAGGTGGGCCATCTCTATAGCGTTGAAATGGAGAAAAGTTAAATAACATGCAACTCCTTTGGCGCGTTGTCATTTCTCACTTCGGGAGCTCGCTCATAGCAAACCTGACAACACAACTTAATCAACTTTTATGGAGGGGAGTGCCTCCATAGGCAGTTTGTGGAAAACTAATGTCAGGGAAATATACGGTTGAGGTTAACCCCGACAACACCCCTTTGCAACACCGCTTACTGTCGAAGGTGATTTTGGGAGCGCTAATGGCTTCTTCCTTGTCTGGGGCATGCGAGTGGGTTTTCAAGCAAGCATGTGCCTAGTCACCAGATACTCATCATCATCACATCACTTCTAATCATTCCACCTCACTCATATTTTCCACGTCATTTACTGCGTCACCCACCACATCATCCTTCCGTGCTTTTTTTCCATATTCACTTAAATCCATTTTTCTTGCTGTCCATTTATAAAACCTCTGTTTCCCCCAAATTTTCCCATTTTCACTCCATTTTCTGGTTGATTTCCGCTGCCTTTGACAACGTTAAAGATTCCATATTAGTACTTATAAATTCACCAGGTATTTAGCCGAATTCATCACTCTGTGAATTTTCAAAAGAAAGCTAAAATGAAAAAGAAATCTATCCTCTCTGGTTCTTCTACCCATATTCACCTCATGGATACTGAGCATGATATTTTTGACCCAATTTTTCCTGTTAATCTAATGGAGTTTCATCATAATGTCTTGGTTAACCAAAATGAGTAAGAAGTGTCAGCAAGTATGGTTAAATTGGGTTTGTTTTTTGCAATTATATCACAAACATATGCCTTCCTAGAGTTTGTCAATTGGTTGAACTCATGTTTGAATCCTCAGTGATGTTATTTTATGAATTCCATATGAGATAATATTTTGCAGATTTCTTCACTGTTAATTCACCAAGCTCTGGATTTTCCACAGTCATGCCACTATCTTGATTTCTCTTATGAAACCCTTCTGTCAACCTTTCAAAATTTGTCAGTAGAGGACTCTAGTAAACTACATGCCTATATTATCCCTCCAAATGTAGTTCTACCTTTAGAGTCTACCCAATTTCCTGTAACTTGTTTTGTTGAAAGTGCCAGGTCCGTGCTGTAAGTAATTATGAGAATTCTAGGAAGGGATGATGCTTCAGTAATAGAATTTCAAGCTATAGGGTTATTTCACTTGATGGTGCAACCTAATGTGGTGCTGGATATTCATACCTTTTGGGATCAATCCATTAACTCATATCTCCTTAATTTCAACATTGCTCGTTGTTTCAGATTTCCCTCATTATTAGTGTATCTCTTCCTATATGTTCTTTTTGAAAAATTTATGGACCTAGGACTAAATGTTTTGGATCCCAATACAAAGAAGCAAACAATTCTAAATTGGACTGATCTCATCAAAACCCAACCAAACAATGACGAGATTTCTTATTATATTTCTTCCTTCATGTATATTGTTTACAAAGTTATCAATAATGTTGCCCCTTCTAATATTTTTCCAATGACTCAGTCTTTTTTACAATTAAGCAAAGATCTGAAGGTTGGAGATTGGTTTTCATTTGAGGTTTATACATTAGTTAGATTGTATGGAGCAAAGGTTCTTCCTTATAGGCTTCCTTTTTTGTGCCTATGAGAATATTTTCATTGGAGTTCATTCTGTAGATCCTAAATGTAGATCAAATACATTTTGTTCTAGCCAAAAAAGGACATCTGTTCAAATTACCCAGGATTGTTGGTCCATTCATTGTTAATAATAGGCAAGCCGCTAAGGAGGTTGAAGAATGTTGACACCTAATCATAGGGATTGGGTGAACAAATGTAATTAATGTAAATAAATAATAGAAAAGATGGAGAGTCACCGGGAGATGAACTGAAGAATCACTCCCTCTTGTATATAATAACAAACAACTTGAACGAATAACACAATTTGATTTGAGGAGTTACCTCTTGATATGACATGGTATCAGAGCCAATGCCATTTTTGGCTTCCCTCTGCTTTGTAACACCCTATTCTGCTTATGTTCTGCATCTTTTGCAGGCTGACATCTCTGTCAAATCCTTACAAAATCTCGTTCATTGTTTAATACATTCGTTGAAGTGCGTTACTGCATGTCATATTCAACAGTAATGTTACTATTGAAGGAGTCGAATGGTGCATTGAAGCCGAAAGTGCTGTGGTGTAGTTGTTGCCTAGAGGTGCTGTGGTGACTTGGATTTCCTCCTACGTGAATGGTATTATGTTAGAACCTTGTTATTTTCGGGCACCGAATAGAGTTTTATGTGTGATTAAATTACGCAGTGGTATATACCCTTTCGTTGTGAGTTCCATCCACTCTCCATACCATTCAATCCTGGTCACGCATCACTACTCCTATGCTGCTCATACGTTGTAACACTATTTAGGTTATAAACGTTGGTATCATGTGAAAACATTTTACTTTCGATTGTAACAATCACAATTATAACATGCCATTATAGAAAGACACCACAGGTTGTAATGCTATCCTTTGGACTACCCTCAGCCTTCTCCCACAGTCACGTATACCTTGCTCCCATACGACTCCACGCCCCTCCTCCCATAACATTGCTCCTCACTGCTCAGCTTCCAAAGGCTGCATACACAGAACGCTGTCACAATAATGTTGTCAACATACTTTGTCTGCATATATTTATGCTGTGACACCTGACTTCCTACATATATTCCATACTTTAACATTGTCTGGTTTAATGTGTATTGAAATTTGAATTTGTTGTGGTATTTATATCACTACTTGTTGTGGTATAAAGTCTTCCGACAGTCATAACCATGGGTGCTTCCTCCCCCACATAAAAAAACTTCTGTCTTCATATATCAGAATCATATTTTTTTTTAGGAGTAAAATTTTACAGCAGAAGTATTGTTTCCCACAATACACAGATTTTACAATGCATTCAATCATATCTATTGTGGGAGTAGTTCTCACTAGTAAGGAGAACTATCCTGAGTGGTCCTGGAAGATAACATGCACCCTCATTTTCAATGATTTGTGGAAAGGAGTGTGTGTTGGAGACGAAGACAAGGAGTTCGCCATTTGGGAAAATAAGAACAGCAAGGCCTATGCATTGATTGTAGCATTAGTAAATGAAGAGGTGAGTCACCATATTTCGCCGTTTTCAAATGCTTTTGAAGCCTTACAAAAACTGAAGGAACTTTATGACTCACACTCTGCACTTGAAGTTGTTCAGCTCATGATTAAACCCTTCACCCTTGAATTACAAAATAATGATCCTCTTGCTCTTGCATCAGAAGTAAAATCTATAATGCATGATATCAAAGTTACTAATTTTGAACTGGATATTCCTCTGATAGCCTTTCTAAAGGCACTTTATCCCACTTACTCAAATTATATTGAGTCATTGCAAGCAAATAGAAACCTCAAAGATATTACATTTGACTCCCTTGTAAAAAAATTTGCTGAAAGAGAGAAAGCTTTTGGGAAGAAGACAACTCCTGAGTCTTCTGAAGAGGTTGTGTGCCTTGCTCATAGAGAAAATAATCTTGCTCAAGATTCTTCTAGAGGAAGAGGTGGTCGAAGAGGAAGAGGAAGAAATTTCAGAGGCAGGGGGGCCAAACACTCTCAAGGAGAAAAGTCAGATTTGCACTACATACGCTACAACAGAGATGGATCACATGATGCATCCACATGCAAGTTACCTTGGGACAGAATTAAGCAGGAAAGAAACCAACCCAAAGGTAAAACTAATGACAAAGACAAAGGCAAAGCACCTGAATCTGCTCATATGTTGTGGCACACTGTAATATTGGAGTAAATGAAGACTTATTCAATGCTTCACTTGCTTCTTGGAAAAATGATTGGTTGCTTGATTCAGGAGCAACTTGCCACATGTATTTAGAAGAGATTTTTTTGAAGAATTTACTGACAATGTTGATGGAGCAGAATACTTTATACACAAATCAAAACTCAAGGCATCAGGGCTTGGCACAATCAGGCTTAAATTACCTGGCCTTCCAGACTTTCTTCTACATCATGTTCTATATCTCCCACAACTGAGGAGAAACTCGCTGTCCTTGGTCCACATCTGCCAGTAAGGACACTCCATTCATATGTTTGATGGCAAGCTTGAGGTGAGAAAAGCTTCAGACCACTCACTTTTCATGACGAAGATAGAAGAAGAAAGGCTTCTCAAGCTACAGGGTGCCTCTACTTGTGCACAAAATTTCTCATACAATTCTCATTATGAAGAAGGTACATTTCCATCAAGTTTATTATGGCATTCTAGATTTGGACACTTGAACTATGACAACCTCCACTTGTTGAAGAAAAATGGTTTTCCTGGTTTGCCCACAATTCCTAGGAAACTTAAGCAATGTGATGCTTGCATTCTAGGAAAGCATAGCAAACAGTATTTTCATGATTCACATTCAAGAGCACATAGAAAACTTGAACTCATTCATTCAGATTTATGTGGTCCAATGCATGTTCCTTCTGCAAACGGAAATAAATACATGATGGAAATTATTATGACTACACCAGAATGTGTAGGGTGTATATTATTGAAGAACAAAAATCTGATGCTTTCAAACATTCAAGAATTTTCATAACATGGATTGAAAATGATGCACACAATCTCATATTGGCTCTATTCACATTGATAATGGAAAAGAATACACTTCAAATGAATTTGAAAACTATCTTCGCCAACATGGGATCAAACATCAAACAACTATGCCTTATAATCCCCAACAGAAAAGTGTAGCTGAAAGAATGAATAAACACATATTTCATTAAATTTGGAATTAAATAGTAGATTTATAATTTCAAAATAACTAAAAAACGCAATTCTAGTGATGTCCTTGTAATAAAATTTTTCCAATTTTAATGAAATATGTGTTAATAGGACAATCTTAAATATGGTGCACTCTATGATGTGTTTCAAAAATGTAAAATTGATGTTTTGGGCTGATGCAGTTCTATGTGTTGTATATGTAAAGAATAGATGTCCATCTAATGCTGTTAGAAACAAGACTCCTTATGAAATGTGGTATGGGCACATTCCTTTGGTAAAACATCTCTGGGTCTTTGGTTCCATATGTTATGCCTTGATACCAAAGGTACATAGAAAAAAACTTGGCGCAAGAAGTCATAAGTGTATCTTCCTGGGGTATTCAAACACCTCCAAAGCATACCGTCTCTATGATGAAGTCAATAAAAAGTTTGTTGTATCTAGAGATGTAATCTTTCTTGAATCATCCAAAACTGACAATGTCATTGAGCAGCAAATTGATCACTTGGATAGATTCGCAAATGAAAAATAATTTCAAGAATTTGATAATTAGATTCCACATCTTGAAGGGGGGATTCCTACACTAGATCAACCTGTGGAATCTTCTTCTAAAGCACTCTCTCCCCCGCATAAAACTCCAACAACAGATGATACTTTGAGTGATGTGATTGACAGAATTGGGAGACTCAATCTTGATTCAGTCCCAACTCAATCAACGGAGTAGCCTGGACCATCTGAGAAAGGTCCCACAAAGTGGCTAACAAAGACACTTGAAAGTGTTCATCCTGTTGAGGTTGGAAAGACAGGAACTAGAAATTCAAACCGGAAAAATGGAGGTGATGTAGATGAATTTGATTCACCTGCTGATATGGATGTTTCTTATGTTTGTGAATTGAATTTGTCTATAGATTTGGAACCAAATTCCTTTAAAGAAGCTGATTCTCATGATGAATGGAAAGCAATGATGCAAAAGGAGTATGATGCCCTGATAAAGAATGTCACTTGGAAGTTGGTTGATCCTCCATTGGGAACCAAACCAATTTGCTGCAAGTGGGTCTACAAGAACAAGTATAAATCTGATGGCTCACTTGACAAGCACAAAGCCAGGCTTGTGGCAAAAGGTTTTGCACAAAAGGAAGGGGTCAATTATGAGGATACTTTTTCCCCCACAACAAAACGGGCTACCATCTAGACACCCTTTGCCATAACAGCTCAGAATGGTTGGAAAGTCCATCAAATGGATGTAAAAACTACTTTCTTGAATGGAGATCTAAAAGTGAATGTTTTTGTGTCCCAGCCTGAAGGATTTGCTATGAAAGGACATGAACATAAAGTACACAAACTTGTGAAATCCTTTTATGGCCTCAAACATGCACCGCGAGCCTAGTATGAAAAACTAACTGAGCATCTTCTGAAACTCAATTTCAAACATTATGATCTTGATGATGCAAATTTGTTTGTCAAGAAGATTTGAAAAATAGTTGTATATCTTGTGGTATATCTAGATGATCTTTTGATGACAGGGAAAAATGAAAGCTACATTGCATCCATAAAGAAGGAATTGAGGAAAGGTTTTGAAATGACTGATTTGGGCTATGTTCATTACTATCTTGGTATTGAAGTAACTCAACACCCGAAGTCCATATTCCTTTCTCAAAAGAAGTACATTGGAGATCTATTGAACAGGTTTGGCATGACTTAATGCAATCCTCTGACTACTCCAATGGAACAAAACTTAAAACTCACATCCATTGAAGGAAAAGAATTTGAGGATGCAACAAAGTATAGACAACTTGTAGGAAGTCTAAACTACCTAAATACTACCAGACTAGACATTTCGTTTGCTGTTGGAATCCTCTCCAGGTTTATACAAAAGCCTTGTGAGGGACATTGGTCTGTTGCAAAAAGAGTTCTAAAGTACTTGAAGGGAACACAAGACTTTGGAATCAAATATACACAGGTGGGCGACTTCAGCTTGATTGGATACTCTGATTCAGAATTTGATGGAGACAAAGAAACTGGGGTATCTACTTCAAGTTATGCTATGAGTCTTGGATCAGGAGTTGTCTCTTGGAGATCAAGCAAATAATCAATTCTAGCAGATTCCACAACAGAGGCAGAATATGTGGCAGCAACTGAGGCAACAAAAGAAATTGTGTGGCTCAGGAAAATTCTTGAAGGTTGCAGGTAAAACAAGTAGAACTGACTCCACTCATGATTGACAATACCTCAACAATAAATTTGGAAAAGAATCCAAAGTTCCATGATCGAACGAAGCAAATCAATATTAAATATCATTTGATTCGACATCATGTTAAGGCCAAAACAATCCATCTCTGCCATTGTTCCACTAATGAGAAAATTGTAGACATCTTCACCAAAGTGCTTGGAAGAGAAAAGCTTGAAAGATTCAGAATGATGCTTGGACTCACCAACATCCCTTCAGATTAAGGGGGGGAATGTTGACACCTAATCATAGGGGTTGGGTGAACAACTATAATTAATGTAAATAAATAATAGAAAAGATGGAGAGTCACTGGGAGATGAACTGAATAGTCCAACTTCCCTCTTGTATATAATAATAAACAACCTGAATGGATAACATGATTTGATTTGAGGAGTTACCTCCTGGTCTAAGAAATAATTATTAATAGCCATGAATTTCCAGCGAGGAAAAAAATGGTCTTATGATCCTCACCAAGTCATTTCAAGGAGAGCAGAGAATTCTTATGCCCCTTATGTACATGAATCATGGCCCGAGCTAGAGAAATTAGCAAATGGGAGCTTGGTTGAAGCATACAGTAGTATGGAAGTTGAAACTCCTCTTCCATCTTAAAAAGGATTGAAAAGAGGGGCCAAAAATATCATTTATCTTGAAGGGGAGAGCTCTCAAAGTAGCGAAAGGCAAAAAATATAGAGCGGAGAAATAAAACTTGAAAATTTCAAAGAAAGGCCTTCCAGTGTAATTGGATTTCAGTTGTAGATAGGAGGATTAAAGCGTGCACCCTTATCTCCTATTCTTAGAGAAGAAGAACATTTTTCCTTTAATGTTTTAAAGGATTCTTATGAAGAAATTGAGGAAATAAATAAGAAAATCAAAGAAAATGTTGCTACTTAGTTGGAAGCACAATCCAATCCTAGTTATCAAACCAAAATCCCTTCGACCATGGATTTGGAAAAAAGTCAGTTGAAACTCTCCTTCACACATCCTATTTTACAATCAATTTCTTATGGAGCTAATTTCAAGACAATAAGCTTGTCTGTGAATACAAAAGACATTCCTTTGCTTGACAAGATAAACCTACACAGGAAATCTGGAGAGTTAATCTACAATTATTTGAGTAAAACATCATTAGTAACAAGTAAAATGTAGGCCTTTTTGGGAAAGGTGATTGGTCAGTTGCAATTGGAAAAATAAAATTTCCAAGCTCTTCATATTCAAAATTAAGAATTTAAGAAGCTAATCATTAAGCTCACAGGGAATCCAAAACATAAAACAATTGTTCAAACACTAGTGTAAAGTGCAAAATATGAGATCCAATTGTTAAGAATAAAACTAAAAGTTCCTGCCACTGAATGTGTCTTGGTTCCAGAATTGGCCCAAATTGAAAAAGATAAGGATATTTTGATTCATGAATTGATGGAGAGGAATAAGGAAGTGGCAAGTCATAAATAACTCAATGCATAATTGCAACAATGGATAGATAGACATGCCTTTACAATTATGGTGCAACTAGACTTTGAAGATCCCACTAAGAAACTGACCAAAGTTATGACCAAGTTAAAAATTCTAGAAGATGAATTGAAGAATATACAAAAGAATCTAGATGAAACTAAGGAGTAGTTGCATCACAACATCATAAAAACTATGAGTCAATCTGTGATGAAGTGAAGGAATTAAAAGAAAAATTGAAGGGAAACATGTCTCTTACTCAAGCAACAGAGATCATCGGGAATGCTATTATTCATCAGGTGAAAGAAGTTTGGAATCATATGATAGTCATGGCTAAGGAGAAAGCAATGGTCAAAGATCTTGAATCTATTATCCTCACTAACAAAGACACTTCATAGCAGAGTGCATATTTGGAAAAGAGGATGATTGGTTTTCTAAATTATAAATCTTATCTAGAGTTTAGAACAATGGATATTGTAGACAAAACATCCATTGTTTCAGAAATAAACAAAATGGTGTAGAAAATCATCTACAAAAACAATGTAGAGTGAATACTAGGAGAAATCACAGAGGCATTGTTGGTTTTAAATTCCAATTTTGACAAGAGAATTTGAGCATGATTATCTTCATGTTGGGATCAACAGAGAAATCTCCTCCCTTGGGAAACATATGAAATTTTTTTGGTGGAACCTAAGAGTAAGATAAATGCCTCCCATGGAAGAACAACAATTCTGAAGGGATCTACAATTGTAAATTACTTACAGAGATATTTTCAACTGATATGGTTAGTTAATACTCTCTTTACTAAAAATCCAACATACAACACAATAACTAATCTAAATATGGCCTATGAAAAAATGACAAAATGTTTAACTCCTGAATTAGCACTATGGAAGAAATTTCGGGATTTAACATCACCAACAAAAATTCGAGTGGTGGAACTTGGAGCCTCCTCAAGTGAGCCTGCACAAGAATCTCAAGTGATCTAATGATAATAATGAACCTATTTTTAAATTAAGGAAATGTTACATTTTGTAATTTTAAAAGCAAAAAATGGTTTAGTTTCTAAGTTTAGTCTTTTGAGTCCTCATAAAGAATGAATAAGTTAGAGATAATTTTAATTCAATTTTGACAGTTAATAGTTTTGTAACTGTCCTCAGTGTAAAAAATTTCCTTTAAAAGACATGAAGAAACCAATTTTTGGGTTCCGAATTTTAGCTTCAGAGACTAAATCTTGTGTAATGTGTCAGAACTTTCTCGGGGAATTAATAAAATTTCTAGGTGATTCCAACTATTTGTTGGTCATGATATGTGAATTTTTCTTTACTGTAAGCATTATCTGTTATTTATTCCTTTGAGAATGTGTAAACAAGTTGTTGGTTATTTTTATTAAATATATTTACTTTGCTTAGAATAGCTTACAATGTTATCACCAAAAAATGATCACCTAGCCATTCTAACTAGGTGGATCAAAATACACCATGTAGGATTAATTTTACCGTAGTAAAATCACTTTCATTGTGGAAAATAATTTAGTAAACACTTTTATTATATTATTTTATGATTTAAATAAAAAAACCCATGAGAATAATTAGATAAAGCATTATTTATTTAATTTTCTCTAGGAATAGTTATTAAATAATGGCTTAAAATAATTATTCCTTGTCACATTTGACTAAACCCCCTAGGAATAATTAAATAAATCACTATTTATTTTTTATTTTTTATTTCTATTATTGGAATAATTGTTAAATCACTATTTAATAAATACTTAAATTTCACACCATTCTTAAACCTCATGAAATAATTAATACATCATTTTATTTGTTAATTATTTCGAAATAAAAATATTTAACCATTCTAAATATATTTTTCCTCTCCAATAAATATAATAAAGTATTCCAAGAAGTTAGATCTTGATTTGGTCAATATTATTTTATTATTCTCCATTTTAGAGATTAGCTGAATACTTTATTATAAATAGGAGGGTTTTCTATTCATTCTTCACCATGATCATTATCATCGTCACCATTATCGTCTCTTTTCTTTTGAGCTCCCATTTGAGTTCTCCACAATTTTTTAGGATTTTCACACATTGAGAGAGAAGGTCGATTACTGAAGCATCAAGGACATCAAAGGACCCATTCCACAGAGGGGGATTTACATCCCCTTTTTGTAGATCTCCTTCACCAGGTGTTTTTAATCAAGAATTTATTCAATTAAAGTATTTCCATTTGGGTTATTGCATTGGATATGTTTACTGCTGCTTTCTATTCTGGATCGTATATGTTTTTGTTGTAGGTTTTTCCATTTTCATTGTAGATATGAATTGTAAGTAGCCATTAAATTGTTGTTAGGGTCACCTGTCACCTAGTGACTTAAGTGAAGTGTTTTTGGTACACCTTCCAAGAAATTTCACACTAACAAATAGCGACTCCATTGGCGTAATAACAATGTTCTTGGGTGTTTGAAGTTTTAGTAAATTTTAGGGTTTTCTATACCTATTTTTAGCCTCTCAATTTATATTTATAGTATTATTTCCTTTTTTGTGAAAATTTCAGATTTTGGTGGTTTTTTGGTTCTTTCCGTAGGTCAAGGTACCATCTGAGCAGGAGATGGCAAAATCTATGTGAGATCTACTAACCAAGAGTCCCAGGAGAAAAACGCACTTTTCATCCCCAAATCCACATTCTAGAGTGCATTATTTGGCCCAAAAACTATGTTTTCCACTGTTCTAGGTTAGTACATGCATTTTGGTATTTTTCAGAACATTTTCAGATTTTTTCAGAATTGCTGAGAGTGCTCTCTACAAAGTGGGTTGGGTACTTCACCTTTGATTTCAGTCTCCCCTAGGCATATATACACTTAATTTGTCTCTTTTAAGGAGGGCAAAAACCCCCTAGGGTTTAGAGTACAACTCCACATTGTTAAGAAGAGATTTGTTGAGCGAGGAGTCTAGGGTTTCAACATTTTTAGCCACTAATTTTCAGTGTCTGATCCATTACTTTTCAACACTTTTGGATAGGTTTCTCTTACCTTTTCTCTCTTTAGAGTTTTCTTTTACCTTTTCCCCATTATAATCCCCTTGAGAATCCTAGATTTTAGAGCTTCACACCTATCCTTTAAAACATTTTTCACCTTTGATTTTTGTTGTTTGTTTACACCACTTAGAACAAATTAGTGCCTCTAGATCTCAGTCCCTTAACATTAGATCATTTAGTTCTTTTTATGTGTCTTTAAGTAGCCTTTTTTTTTTTTTTTTTTTTCTTTGTGTCTTGGTAACCCTTGTGGGTGGGGTTTTGTGTGCTTGATTGGATGTTTATTTTCTGTCATTTTTAGATTTATTTAAAGTATCTCAATACTTTATGAACTCAACCACTTGACACATTATTTTCACACACTCACACCCTAAGTGAACGTGAGCTTGGTTAACACCGCCAAGACAAGACTTGAAACGCTACACCTTAATAACTCTATACACATAGATTAAGCGCACTTGGGCACCAAGGCCAAACAATATTTGTAGTGTAGGTGTAGGATTGGTAGGATAGGCTCCCAATACCACCCATCGATTACTTTCATTGAGAAATATAATTTAACATATTAGGGATCCTTCACCATCCCATGGGCCAAAACCGGAGTGCGTCAGAAACCCGATTTAGAGGGGGTTAGGCTAGGTCATTGTGTGAGCAACTCTCCTTGGGGCTACCCAATCCATCGCAGGGAATCCCATGCATTGTATGACTACCAAGAAGCTCAATAATTGACCACCCTCGTGGGACAAAGGTAACTGTAGTGACCAATATTAGGAAAACACCCTATAGGACTAGCTATGGGAAGCATTTCGTTCTCTATCCCACCTTTCTCTGGACAACTCTGCTTGTAGGGATGAGATTTTTTCAAGCAAGAAGTTCTTTCGAAGGCCATCTAAAATAGTAGATATAATATTGTTTGAGGATTTAGATCACCTATAGTCTAGAGGCATTTTTCTTTGATAGGACGTGTTTTCTTGTATTAGAGAAATATCATTAATATATTTAGTTTACACTTGGCACCACTACACTAGGTGTTTGCTTGCTATTTGTTGCTCTTTTATTCCTATCATCACTCTTTATTTCTTAGATCATTATTGTCTTGAAATCAGTGTGCCCCTAGGTGTTTTTCATGGATAATTCTAGGTTTTCACCCTCAGTTCCCGTTAGGACATATTACTCCTCCTTGTCGAGTTATATTCCATCTTCCCAAGCCTTCATTGAGTCATCATTATGATTCCTATTCTACTGATTCAACTAGTTCCTCCTTTGATGCCATGTCTTCTCAACCTCGTATCTCCACCATGTCAAGAACTAACATGGGTGTGGGAACTAGGGTGGTAACCTGGGCATGACCCAGGGTACCCCCACCAGCGGAACCCCCACTAGTGTGGTCACTCCTACTCCATTGCTTCCTTTTATGGCTGGTTTGAATCATCCTGATTTCAGCCAACTTATTAAGGATGCTCTTCTCCATGATACCACTTGGCCATCTATGCCTATTAAACTCCCTTCGGACATCCCAAAGTTTAAGGTAATCCCGGAGAAGATCCCACTAATCATGTTCGCTCATTGCATATGTCGTGTTCTTTAAATTCCATTACTGAAGACTCCATTAGTCTTCGTCTATTCCAACACATGCTCACTGGAGTTGATGCTAAGTGGTATGTTGATCAACCTAGAGCCACTCATTCCACTTTTGCGACTCTTTCCAAAACTTTCCTTTCCTATTTCTAGTTACCTCTCCGTTATGAGACTAGTACCAAACTATTGAATTCTTTTTGTCAAAATTTTGCCACTCGCCTATCTGACCATGTTTAGGAATGGCGTAGAAGGAGGAGCATATGTAGACCTCTTGAATTCGAAAAATACGTCTATATCGATTAGTTCCTTGGATCACTTTTGGCCCACATTTCTAAATATGCCACACCATACTTCCCCTAGTCTGAGGAAGATGCACTCCAAGTAGCCTTAAAATTTGATTTAATCTATGCCCAGTCAGGTTATGTTTACACTATCATCCCCAATTTGCCTCGACCTAGTGCCGCTAATGCACTGGGGGCATCCCATGCCACATATGGCATAAATTGAAGCATTTCACAACCTCAACCATATGCTCCACCTCTGATGACTTATGGTCCACCTGAGGGAGGGACCAATTACTCTTACATTTATCCCTCCACCAATCCTCCACATGGAAACTCTTATCCAAGTCCCAGCATGCCATATGAATATCCCCATCCATGTCAAAAGATACTAGGGCCAGCTGTTGCACCACCTATTTATGCCAATTTTGCCCCATCTCCTTATTATCAGTATGCACCGCCTAGTGCTCTAGCCCCTCTAGCACTAGAGCCTCACCCCCCCAGGCCTGCTCCCCCTCTTCTACAACAACATCTTCCTCCATAAGGTCAAGTGTATACTCAACAGAGAGGACCCAATCCACCTAACCCCAAGAAAAGGAATAACAGGAAGGGTAATAGAAACCATAAATATCAAGGTAATCAAGTCAACCAGGGTCCTCTACCCAATGCCCCCTAGAGTCCTTGGCCTAATCCTGAAACCCAGCAATAGGGTAGTCAGTCCAAGTAAAACAAGGGTCTTTGTACGAACAAATCTTGTTCTTTTTATGGAATATATAGTCATTATACTCATGAGTGTCCCCTTTTACCTCATATGCATAAAGTATGGGAGGCTTAAGTAGTTTCTTCTTGAGGATCACATCCCACCACTCCTCCTCCACCTCCTACTTCATCTCAACCAGTAGCGCTTACCAATCCTTTTCCTTGCTAAGGATATATTTCTACCCAACCTACACAAGGTTAGGTAGCTCAACCAACTCCACCACCTGGTCACCATGATTATCAGATTCTTATGATGAATTTTGATGAGGTCAATACCAAGCAAGTCAACCTTCAGACTCAATCTCGCCAATACGACAAGCCATCCGCTAAGTTTGCGACTTAGTCCTAACCCCAAGTTTCCACTAAGTCTCTGTCATCATCCAATGGTACCTTATATATCGCTCAGCCTAAGGTAGAGGTTATTCCCAAGATCCCCAAAGGTCCATTATGTCAAAATACTGCTTTTGCGAAATCCACCCATCAGTTGACGTACTATGATCCCAAATCCCAGACATCATCTCCATCCAACATTTATTCTGTGGCTAACAATAAGATTACTTTTTCCCTCACTAATATCTCTCCAAGAGTTTTTAAAGACTCCACTTTTCTTGGTGCTTATTATGGTCCACCACCTACCCCTTATGAGCCTAGCTCATCCATTGTTTGCATGCTCCAAGCATCACGAACCACCCACAAACGGTCTGGTAGCCTTCACAAGAACAACACCTTCACAACCTGTTGTTCCTAAATCAGCCCAATCTTCTGCTACTACTCCTTAAGGACCTTTTCCTTCTGATTATATCTCTCCTAGTCCATTTCTACCTGCAACTGTTCCCCCGGATCTTAAGCATCTTGGAGCAGTTCCTCCAGGCCATTATCCTTCTGGTCAGATACCATTCTTATTCCCCCATGGATTTTATTATACACCTGTCATGGCCATGTGAAGTTTGCCTAACATTACCCTAGGGATCCCAGTATGGTACATCGATCCTCCCGCAAACACTCCCCCCATTTAGTTCAAACCTTACACTACTTTGACCCCAGTCCAACCTATTTTTCCTATCCCTGCCTTTACTTCAGTTCCACAAAAACCTCTGTAAGAACCCACTCTTGTTTCGAAAGCATCTAGCAAGGGGGGAAAAGCCCAAAAAAGGGAGCCAAATACAAGGCACCCCTAGCAACTCTAGCTCTTCCTAAGCCACTAAATCATATTCCTCCATGTGCTTTGTGTGATGTTATTGGTCATGTCACCAATAATTGTCCTGATCTCCCTCATGTCAAGGATGTGGTCTCCGATACCTTCCCTTATTCTAACATTTCGGAGGTCCATGTCACCTTACCTGAGTCATCCAACAAGAACAAATGATTACGCACAAATAACCCATGTTCTTTGTGTGATAATTATGGCCATTATTCTCATTGTTGTCCCCATCTCGAATATTTTCATGATACACTTTAAGTGCTTCATGAATTAGAGGCTGCTCGTAGTGAGTCCACCTCTTCTTTTCCTGTGGATTCTAGTCCCACTCCTACACCGAAACAGGCAGTCTCTCAAACACCCATTGTGATCCTGCCCTTGATTTCGAGATGATGTATAGTACCACTACCATTCTCTACCTATTTTCATCCACGATATCGATTCATTTGAACTACCCTGCTATCCCTTATTGTGATTTTGTTGAACCTTCTTCTACGAAAACCCTAGTCTCAACATCGGTAGATATTCCATCTACTTGTCATATGTATCCTACCCTTGACGATGCATACGTGAACCTTGTCTCTCATGAAGATGCCTCAGGTAACTCTTCTTCATCATGTGGTCTCTCTTCCTCCAGTCCTCCCATCTTCCATTCAGATGAAGACATCATGGAAGCCATGAACATTCCTGATTATCCTTGGGATGATATGCACCATCATGTGTACTTCCTTCCGTAGCAAACCCATGACCAATATGATGTGGAATCCAAAGACTTCATCCATGGTGAAGTTGGTTGGTTCAATAATCCCTTATTTCAAACCCACAAATTCAAACCACATACACCTTGTAGCCGTTACATTTCCACACAATGTTTGGGTAAGGGGTCATCCATGTTTGGGATTCCAGGAGAAGCAATTCTCCCCAACCCTCCTAATGCATCTAGTATTGTTGAATCTAGTACCATTATTTTTCTCCATTCAGAAGAACCTCTATGGTCTCCTATTACTTTAGATCACTCTAGGGATGATCCACCTAATCATTCCTCCATATTACATCAACAAACCAGTCCCTTATACATTGTTGGTGACCAACCTTAGTGTTTTCTAGGTGAGCATCAATTCATTATATCTGAAGGTGCTCTTTGGTATAGTGACACCATGTATGCAAACCAAAAAATTCAGTCCATTTGATTCATATATGCAGTGCCAAATGAGATTGGTAATCCATCATTTCCTTTCTCTAACCATATCTATCTATCTATCTGTTCTTCCCACTAGAAGACATCCATAACAATGGCGAACCACAATCATCACAAAAAGATGCATAATCATAAAAATGTATCAGCATATAGTGTCTTGAGTCCACTACTCTAAATACTTCCGACATTCTCATTCACATGTTATCATAAAAAAATAGGGACCCATATGTCCCTATGCCTAATCACTGTCATCTGGAGGCTCTCGAGTCAATGACTCCATTTCGTCAACCTATAGATCTTGTACTACCTGACTAGCTATAACAATGTGCCGTGTGGTTCCTCTCCACTCCAAGGGAAGATCAGTGCACTCATTTGTATACAAATCTTGTAGTTCATGCCACCTGTGCTCTTTCACCCTAGTCAGTAACACGCCGAATTTGCGTTGGAAATCCTCTAGTAGAGTATCACCACCTGATCTCTGTTGTGATGTGGCCCCACCCTGATCAACAACCCCAGACACTACAGATTGTCTTGTGTATTGTATCAGACTCATTGGTGCTATATCTACCTACCACAAAGTTTAGAAATTAGTACCACATACAAATATTTCTTAAACTATAAATGCATCAGATGTATAACAAATTTCACTTACCATCTAGACCCCATGATTGCCTCGTTGAAAGTGGCAAGTTAGGATTCCCATGATAGTTCATGACACTATATGGATAATCATCTATGTATAGTGGCATCTGGTCCCAATGAGAAAAAAACTTAGGTCAAAACACTCGTCTGACTCCCCCTCCTCCACCTCGTCTCAGTAGCTGCCCTAACGTCGTATCCTAGGTTCCTCTGGCCCCCCATCATAGATCTGTACATGAGGTTGAATAATGGGGATATTCTCAAAGAAGAGTGAGCATAACATTCTCCCAAATATTTATCATTGGTTCATCGTCTACATAGTGTCAAATGTCATTTCAATGATGACAAAATCATCTGGGCCCACCCAAAGTAAGTCCCTCCCAATGCACTCTCCACCAACATCATCTGCCCCCTAGTGATATGGTGGAAGGCATGACTACCAAGATCTGCAACACCACTGCAGCTTTAGTTCGTGTATCAAGCCTCTCTAGGTCACTAATCCTTATGGCCTTGCCCTTTCCATGACTCCCTAGTACATAGTGACGATCAACAAACTCACCTATATGCCTCCCACGATGAAACACTTGATGTATCTCCCCTACCACCCCCAACGGGGGTAATCGTGTTAGAAAATATATGTCTTGGATTGTGATATCGATATTGTGCCCTTGTAGTACAAAGGCCTTTTGATCTGGGTCCCAATAACTCACTATCCTCGACAGCAAGGGCTCACCAACCCTCATCATAGGGTTCTCTAAGAACTTCAACACACCATATCATGCCAACACCCCTCTCACTGCTTGATTCCCACAAATCTCAGCACAGAGGGACTCCAAATCATGTTCCTGCCATGATACCTTAAGCTCTTCCATACCTGCAAAATACCATTATGTTTTTTCATTCCATAGTCAAAGGCATGCATGTCTAGTACTTAGCTTTAGTTCACAGCAGACCACTAATCCTCTCAGCCCAGAACATAGTTTTTTCCCTCAAAACTATGCTATATGCACTTGTGGGCCTAGTTCCTACTCTCCAGAGTGTAGAACAAGCCCCCAAAAGTGCGTTGCGACTATGAGAATGAGCAAGGGTCCCCCATAGTGAACTAAAGCCATAATCTGAAAGTCCGATCCACCAAAAATGTTAAGTAATGTTAGGCCACCTACCTCCAACTTGAAAATCCTGATTTCGATGGTCGGTTTTTCCACTACGGGCTCCATAAGATTTAGGGCCTTCTCCTCCTCTCCAAATTCTCCATAGCACACTATGCAAATGAATTGGATTTGGGGGAAAAAAGCCCTTTTATCGGAAAAACCCTAGTTTTTCCATCGCCTAGTGTGACCAAACCATAGCTCCATATGACGAACCGTCAGCACCGTTGGAAAGATATTATTGAGTAATATAATGGGTCTCTATTTGTTTTTGGTAATTTAACACTTCACTAGGAAGCCATTTTTTCCATGAGGTCCCACTTTACTGCCTCTTAAAAACGAATTTGCTCATTTGACTCACTCGTACTCTAGTACCACTTTACCTATACATCAGTTGAATCATGTGTCAATTTTCATCATGAGTAACCATCCTTTATTCATGTTTTTATGGTACCCTTTAGGCTTGCCCCCCAGGGCAACATCACTAAGACATCCTTGTTCAAAGCATCCGAGATGAGCCACCCTTATATTTATGGAGTTTGTTCCGAGTCCCTTTATAGTGTTTCATATGTCGTCATGTCACATCCATCCCATTTTATTCATATTTTTCCTCCAATCTACTGCATAGTCTTTTCCGAACCCTCAATTTAGTTATTGACCATCCGCTCTGGAATCAAGTCAGTTGCTGCTAGGCCAACCATCCTTCATATGATCTGACAAGGGAAGTCATCATTTAGCCACCCATATTGTTTCCTTCCATAATCATCCCTCGTGTCATTCCATTAGTCACTCTACTATGATTCCTCATGCCTTTGTTAAGGATTCCTTATGTCTCATATACTCGGATGTTATTGTATTCAGTCCTGGACTACATTTTTCTAGGTGCATTATGTATATGGGATCCATTGTATTATTTTCTGGCCCATTGATGCCAGTGTATCATGTATCATTTACTTTGTAGCTCAATCCCACATTGTTGGGCTCATCATTATTCTTTCTACACTGTTATCTCACCGAGTATGGGTATGCCTCTCTCGCCTCATTTGAGATCATGTACTCCCATATAAAAGAAGACTTCGATCATTTTAGTAGGTCTCGCCCCTCCATTATTTGTCCATCCTTGTATTGCTTCAATTCTTTCTTTCTCTCTTTGACTCCCCTTTAGTGTCTCGTGGAAGTGTAACCTATAACGTATTTCAGTCATATGATTTTCTTCTGACACTCATACATTGGGGGGAAATATGTTATCACCAAAAAATGATCACCTACCCATTTCTAACTAGGTGGATCAAAACACACCATATAGGATTAATTTTACCATAGTAAAATCACTTTCACTATCGAAAATAATTTAGGAAACCACTTTTATTAAATTATTTTCTGATTTAAATAAAAAATCCATGAAAATAATTAGATAAATCATTATTTATTTAATTTTCTCTAGGAATAATTATTAAATCATTATTTAAATAATTATTCTTTGTCGCATTTGACTGAATCCCCTAGGAATAATTAAATAAATCACTATTTATTTATTATTCCTTATTTCTATTATTAGAATAATTGTTAAATCAACTAATTTAATAATTATTTCAATTTCACACCATTCTTAATCCTCGTAAAATAATTAATAAATTATTTTATTTGTTAATTATTTCTATATAAAAATATTAACCATTTTAAATATATTTTCCCTCTCCAATAAATATAATAAAGTATTCCAAGCGATTAGATCTTATCGAGATTAAATCAATACTTTGTTATAAATAGGATGATTTTCCATTCATTCTTCACCATGATCAGTATCATCATCACCATTATTGAAGCATAAAGGACATCAAAGGACTAATCCACGGAGGGGGATTTACAGAACCTTTTTGTAGATCTCCTTCACCAGGTGTTTTCAATAAAGAGTTTATTTAATTACAGTCTTTTATTTGGGTTATTAAATTGGGTATCTTTTTTGCTGCTTTCTATCCTATGTCGTATATGTTTTTGTTGGAGGTTTTTCCATTTCCGTTGCAGATTTGAATCGTAAGAAGCCATAAAATTGCTGTTAGGGTCACTTGCCATCTAGTGACTTAAGTGAAGTGTTTTTGGAACAACTTCCAAGAATTTCACACTAACATACAATACCTGTGCATATTTAATTAAAATAACCTTAAATTTTGCTCCATATTTTCATACTTTCATTTCTTCAATCTTTCATGGTTTCTTCTAAGATTTGGGGTAGAAGATTATGTTATTGCAACCTTATATTTTGAATATTTCACTGTTTCATTCTTTCAACCTACTATAATTTCAAAATCATTTTCATAGATAGCGTGGCCGTCGAGGAGGGTGCCTTTTTCTCCAAGAGCTACCCCTACATTACATCTCCATAAAACATCTATGGGCAATCATGTACATTATATTAAACATAGTTTCCATCTTTTTGCACATATGTCCTAGGCATTGACCTCCTCTTAGCCAGAGTTTTTCTCTAGGGTTACAACATGATGCATTTATTTCAATTTATTTGTTGATTTCTAATATTATTTGATTGCTTATAGTATATGCATTGACTTTAGTGCAGTTGTTGATTACTAATCCTATTTGATTACTTGCACTAGATCCATTGATTTTAGCGTAATTGTTGATTTCTATTCCTATTTGATTGCTTGCACTATATGCATTGATTTTAGTGTATATGTTTAGTTCTAATTCTATTTGAATGCTTGCACTATATGCATTAATTTTAGTGTAGATGTTGATTTCTGATTTCATGTAACTAGATGTATGATGTACATTAATTTAAAAGTTAGATTAATAATATGAATTTATTTCAGTGTAAGCACAAAAAAATTAGTGATGCCATGCATTGATTTCTATGTTACAATAACTCAACCTTAAATAAAAAACTTGAATTTTCCTTTTAAATAAAATGTTCACTAAATGTTTTCTTATTGAAACCATAAATTATTTGTAATTGACAACATTCTTATTATTGCCATTTTCCATCATTCACCATTGTTAGTCACTTTTCATTCAAATGAGATAATAGAAAACTACTCCATTGAAACTTACTTGGGTTTTAACACTCCATAAGTCATAATGAGTGACCTTGGAGAAAGCTACTATTAATATTGGAGAGTAAGAGAGACACGATATGACATTTACTACAATAGCTCTAGTTAAATACTTGAATAGTCTATGATTTCAACCACCCTTTTCATATGATTCATATCAAAAGTTGGCAAAAATAACAGGTGTTGTAATAAGAACATGAAAAGAAAATAGTTTGAGATTGATCACAATGAAGGCTTTTTGCAATTAAATACATGATCATTATTCATATTGTTTTATCATTCAACACTGTTACATTGCCTCTTTGCATTCAAAATTTTTATTTCATCATTTTTCATCATTCAAGTTATTAACAATATCTCTCATCTCAACAAACTGAGGTAACTAAGCAAATTTAAAATTAAAATGGATAGATTAATATTAGACATATATAACATATTTAAAATAATCAAAATAATTATATGTTCAACAAATTTTGTGTGACCTTGCACAAGTAAAACCAACCTAGATCCATAAAAACTCCGGATCTGTAAAGTACTGAGAGGGATCAAATTTCTCGAGGTGCAAACGTTTCCTCAATTTTTCACTAAAAAAGAGGTTGCACCTCCAGAGATTTGATCCTTGGTGATGACCATGATGTGTATGCTTTGGTAATGTGTAACAAGTGTAAGGCCAAGATTCTATTAACACAATGATTGAGTTCACCATGTTAATTTTGATTCTTTTCTTACCTACACTAATGGAAACTTAACAAAAGCTACCTTGACGGATGTCACTTTTAACTGTGAATATTAGTTCAAGAGTAACATATGTGCATTAATCTGATGTGTTAAAATATGGTTTGGGAATACATTCTTAATGAGTAAGAATGAAATTCCTATGATTTCTTTGACATGATTTTGTGTAGTTTAGGTTGACATTATGCATCAAATAACTTGAAATTACTCAAATACTAGGTTGAGGTATCACCTTCCTAATAAACAAGAGGCTTAAATGACTGGTGCATGAAGGGTTGTGGAAGCCATTTTAAGGAACACTTTAAGGTTATGTTTTTCTTAAGTTATGCATGGGTGTGGAATCCATACTAGAATATATCTATGAGCTAATGTACGGGTGTGGAATCCATACTAGCATATGTCTATGAGCAAATGTATGGGTGTGGAATCCATACTAACATAATTCTATGGGCTAAGTAATGAGGCAAGGAATGAGTGTGGAATCCATAATAACAGATATCTATGAGCTAAGTAATTGTTTTGGTTAGAATGAACAAAAATATTTTGATGGAATCTCATAGACATGATTAAGGAGGATTGATTATGTGCAATTAAAGTTAAATGGATAGAGATTTATAACATGAAATTCCTTGAGATTTAAATACATTTTTTAATTTTTATTACAAATGTAGATAATAATATTGGTAAATTGAATACCATTATGTGTTTTAGAATGTTTGAAATAATTGATTTTGATATATGGAGTCAAGTGTGAACTAGGTATCTATCCTCTAATATTGTAATTCCTTTGTATGTGTTGGATTTAGGTAGAATTAAAATGATTTTCAAATGCTTGAAATGTACAAAAATATTATTGTGATAAGTTGATGAAATATCTTTTCTATTGGCTTAAGACACATTAGGTCTAGGAAAGGCATAATGGTTTCTTTAATGATTTTGCGAGTTGAATATTGGTTGAATTCTATTTAACCAAATTAATTAGAGAAATTATGAGTCAAAAAATCATATTGTTTATAAACTTGATGAACTTCTTTCTTGGAATTTGATTAACTTATAAATTGTTAAGAGAATAACATGTTTAGAAGCTAAACATTTTATGTGGTGAGAACTGTGTTTTATTTGAAGTTAAAGAAAAAGGTATGTGATTAATGAAATGTTTAGTTGAGTTCTTGTTTTACAAGAATATGTGTTTTTGATATTTTTTAAGAGAGAAATTGAAGGAGAGCGAGATCACATCTTGATGAATTGGAATCCTTGCATGATTTATAAGTCTAAGATGATTGCATTATATGTGGAATGGAAGATATGGATGAATGAGGAGTTTTGTGATTGGATGTATAGTTGTATGAGTAGTTAGTAATGCTGCAAAAGGTTATAATCTTTTGAGAGGTAGTAAAAGGAAAAAAAATCCTTATCTTTAGGCTAGAAATGCCTTTTTGATAGTCTAAATCTTATTTAAAATCAATAAGATTCTTCATAGTTTGAGAAATGTATTCTTTTCATAGCTTGTTTTTTTGTGTGTTATGTATTAATACTAAGGAATAAGACATGAAACCAAATGAATTGATTAATTATTGAATAGACATCACAAGAGATTTTATTTTGGGAAAACAAGTTGAATTAGAGTTATCAAGATAGATTCAATAATATAGATATTGTATTTGTATAATTACAAAAGTTGTTCTTGATTACAAGCCACTTTCGAAAATATATATTTAATTGCTAGTGGAATGAATATCTTCTAACTGAGTCATTCATAATTGATGCTCAAGTAACATAAGTGAATATTAATGAAGATTATGGGGATTCAAGGAATGATCTATAATATAAAAGTTGCTCAATAAGGACTGTACAGAATCTTAGCTTGTTAATTATTATTATTATTATTATTTATTTATTTATTTTTATTCTTGAACCTCAAATTGTTATTTTTCCTAAAGAGTAAACATTTAGTAAAAATTGTATGTAGAACTTAAATATTTTGATTGCAAGGGTGCCTTATGGAATGAAAAAGGGAAAACTTGGATTGAGAAGACATGAATCAAGTGGAATGTAAGAGTGGGTTATATATATGACATGTTTTGTTGCATAGTTTCAATGGATATTGTATATGGATGATTTGATGCTTCTTGTATGAAAATTTGATTGTGAGATGAGATGGACCATAATTGTTGTTTATACAACTAATGTGGGAGTTGTTTGTGAGTTGGCGAGCTTATTTTTATATAGAACCCAAGAGAATGAGACATGAAAGATTATTGAATTCTTAATGCATTACATAGGGAAAAGACAATCATGTGTAATATGAGACCACTGTCCTTTATATGAATAGATGTCCTATATGTTATATCATCTATAGATAATAGTACCTAGATATAATAGGCTTGTTTAGATGATTGTTTTGATATAGTATATATTGTGGTGTATATAAAAATATATGCATGGAATAACTATACATGGTACTTTATTAATAATGGCATGTTTTGTCTTCATAGAAAACCTGATCGGACTTTAGAAAGATACATATAAAATAAATATATATCTGACAACTATAAGAAAACACACCAAGTTTATTCCAAGAGGGGGAGTATGTAGTGTCCTACCGTGGCAAGGTTAGTTTTGTGACACTTAGAGAGGGTGATTTTAATGTAATGGTATAAGATTATGCATGACAGACTAATGTACATCCTTATATGATATAGATCTAGTTTGGGTCACCTGGTTGCTATGTGCTTATGATAATAACTATGGTTGTGTGTATAAGAATTGATTTGGTTAAGATCATATTATCGATATTTTCTCTTTTGGTATCCTAATTTGGACATAGATGTATGACATGGATGGCGATCTAGGATTGAGACACATAGATCCATGGATGATCATGGTTATGTGGAACATATGGTTAGTTATGATTTATGGATGATATATGATTTGTATGATTATATATGCATAATCTTGTACTAAGCAGTATGTGGCAGGGACTTGGTTATTTCCAAATACGGATGCTCAAATTATAAATGACTATTGAAGTCATGATACATGATTTGTATGATTATATATGCTTAATCTTCTATTGAAAAAGATGTAGGAAGCGACATAGTTATTTGCAGACAAGGATGCTCAAATTATAAATGACCATGGAAGTCATGATACATGATTTTTATGATTATATGCTTAATCTTGTATTAAACAAGATGTGATAGGGGATGTGGTTATTTGAAAACAAGGATGTTCAAATTATAAATGGATATGGAAGTCTTTTCTCCATAACCATAATGACTGTGGAAGTCATGTGCAATCATTAATAAAAAGTGAATAAGTTAATTATGAAATTCATTTGGTTCCTTTGATCTATGAGATTTTGATGTGTGCAGGTCTTGGAACAAGGCCTTATCAACGAACCATCAGATGGGTATGAACTCACAATCAGTAGCTAAAGGTGAAACACAAAGTTTCAAAGTAGAGTAGATGATAAGCCATGGAACTTAGCGTGCAGAGTCCTAAATCCATGAATGATAAAGGCATGGAGTATTGGATATATAATAAAAGGATTAGGGCATAGAGACCTAAATACATGAAAGATAAATATGTGGAGTGTTGGATCTATAATAAAAGGATTGGGACATGGAGTCCTAAATATTTAAAAGATCAAGGTGTGCAATCTTGGATCCTTGGAGTAGATCAAGGCACAGAGTCCTCAATCTACTAAGGCATGGAGATGTATGCAATAGGGATGCAGAATCCCTATTCTTTGGAAGAAAAATACCACTCATGGGTAGCTCAGGGATGAATTTCCTTAATAAAATCTCATTTTTGACAATTCTGGAGTGACTTTCTAAAAATAGAAAGTCATATCTAGCATCTCAAGTATGAATTTCCTAAAATAATAAATCACCTTCACTTAATAGTTCAATATCGACTCAATCCTCAATATTATTAATACTATTATTATCTTTTATGAGACTGTGATATTATTATTAAAATGGAATTACAAGTCACCTTCATCTCCTCAATCAATCCACACCTCTCTCCTTAATGATTCTCATGGCTCTATGTAACTCTCTATCTCTTTTAATAATAAATTTCACTCTCTTTTATGCACTCCTCAAATAATGGCATATTCGTCTTACACTCATTAAAGACATGTCATAAAAGATTCCTCTTACATTCTCTTTAATGCATATGTTACACTCTCCTTAACTAAGGCATAAATACCTCTCCTTAATGGCATGAGTTACACTCCTCTAAATGGAATACAAGGCATGCATATTACTCCTATTTTATGACAAAAATTTGTTGCTCCTCATATATATGTGTCTCATGTATTCTCACTTGGGGGGGTGCATTGTGATACCAAGATTTGGAGGGATTTAAAAAAAAAAATTGTCATAGGGAGAGATTTGGAGAGTAAATTACTAAGTATCTCTACCTGGTGGAGTGGACCATGAGTGGTGTTGGGAAGAAGTGAAATTTATCTTCCTCAACTTGCCTTGTATATCTCTCCACTACTATATTTTGGTATTGCTTGTGATTTCTTATAGCTCGGGGGTTCTACGGGGAGAAGTTCTCCCTGGATATGGTTGGGTGGAAAACCAGATGGTTCAAATGAGTTGGTTAAGGGATCAAAGATGGATCATATTCTCAGGGATTGGAGTTGAATATCTCTCTAGCATTTGATAAAGGAAATCTAAATATTACTGAAGATAATTGCAATAAAGAAATTCCAAAGGACTTGGGTATGAATTTCATGAGTTATAGTTTTGTTTCAGGTTATTATATGTATGTTTTAGAAAAGGTTTCAAAATATTTTGCAAATTGTTTGATAAAATCCATGAATGAGTAATGCTATCAATTTATTTATACATGAATGCATGTTAAATTGGATATTTCAACAAAAGTAAGAAAATATACATGTACCCAAAATATACCTGGAGGAATTACAGAATCAGCCCCTAAAAGAAAATGCAAAAAATAATGGGAGCTAAAATATGGTTTGGAAGATCAAAGGCTTGAGGTAAATTTTAGTTATGGCTTATGTTTCAAATTTTTATCAATAATTCAATGTCTTGTGATTCAAGTTTTTGTTATAATACTATTAGAGTTTTGACAATAATCCTTAATGATTGTAGTATTTAGGGCTACCATGTGTTTGTCAAATTGTAGCAATGGCTGCAATAAGCTTGTCAAATTATATCAAAGGAATTATGTCAAAGGAATTAGCTTGTCAAATTATGTCAAATGTGTGAATTCAATGAACATATCTTAGTAGCATAAATCTGGGTTGTCTTTCCTCATGTAGAGCTATAGATGAAAGTTTGCATTCCATGTGTTTGACAAAAGTCACAAATGAGACATTAAGGATCTAATTTTTTGTTGTTTTAAAGAAACAAATCCGTGGGATTTTTGGATGCGATTCAACCCAACATTAGGGGGTATCCATGCTCTATGAACATGTAACCCCCAATTTGATTCCAAAAAAATACTTTTTAGAACCCAGAGTGTATATTTGGGCAATTTTGCAGATTACTACTGCCAACTGTGTGTGTTTGCTATTGAGTTTTTGGTGAAGGATTAAGATGATTTATTTTATGATTTAATATGCCAATATTTGCAGTTTTAATTTATGAATTTTATAAGTTAAATAGGTTGACTAAGAATCCTATATTCATGTTTCTAATGGTTGTCAAAATTGTCGTAGAAGATGATGGCCACCAAATGTTTGACAAAATACCTCTATGGTTGTATATTGTATGCTTGCAAACTGTTTTTCATAATGCTTCACTGGCTGTAACTATTTAAATTTATGTATTTTATGTAAAAAAATTCTTAAGTGAAATCAAGATTTGTAATCAAGATGTTATGGGATGTCTCAATGAATATGCATGATAAGCCCATTGAGTTAAAATTTATGTCGATAAAGTCAAACTTGGGTAAGTGATTTGTTGTAATCTCAACTTACATATAAATTCATAATTATGGGATACCACTCCTATAGAAGCTTAATTCTCCTTTTAAGTAAAGAATTCATAAGCATGTTATTTAAAATAAAATCAAATTAGTCACTACTAAATACATTTAATTGCAATAGAAGTAAATGATTAGCTTGTTACAAATTGTGGCTCGTAAAGTTTGATATTTATTCATCCCACTAGAGACTCTTTCCTTGAAATATTATTTTTGAGCTTGAGGATCAAGTTATGGTTGTTTTTTGGTAGTTTGGCTATGGGGTTTGAGTGAGACACTGGATTTGGGCTTGTCTTGGATGTTGGAAACAAAAAAAATATGTCGCATTTTGAATCTTAGTGTTCAGTATTTCTTTATAGGATCAAGTTATGGTTGTTTTTTGGTAGTTTGGCTATGGGGTTTGAGTGAGACACTGGATTTGGGCTTGTCTTGGATGTTGGAAACAAAAAAAATATGTCGCATTTTGAATCTTAGTGTTCAGTATTTCTTTATAATATTGATGGTTGGTAAGGTGGGAAATTATATATGGTATTAGTGCCAAGTTAAAAAAATAGGGACTGTTGGGACAACATGCTTGCTTGTAGGTTGATACATGAATGTTGATTTTGCATGCATGTTGAATTTTTGTGTATGTTGACTTGGAAGCATATTGGTTACATAAAGGATATGCCTTCTTATATTCCTTTATATTTTTGTTAAGACAAATTATTAGAAATATGATAAAGGACTTAAATACATATTGGGAAAGGATTTGCTTGTGAAGTTGGGGTTAAACACAAGCATGTGAATGGCTTGATTGTAAATGGGTGAGTAAGATATGTGGAGTAGATGCATGGTTGAACATATATTTAATGCATCATTATTAATGTGATATGGGCCTATTAACCATCTTTACTTGATGAAATTGTATCTACCAAGAAAAATATTGGCCTAATCTAAACTATAGTATGATGACCTTGGTGTGTATTCTTTGGTAATGTGTAACTAGTGTAAGGCCAAGATTCAATTAACACGATGATTGAGTTCATCATGTTAATTTTGACTCTTTTCTTACCTACACTAATAGAAACTTAATAGGAGATACCTTGAAGGATGCCACTTTTAACTGTGAATATAGTTCAAGAGTAACATATGTGCATTAATTTGATGTGTTAAAATATGATTTGGGAATACATTCTTAATTATAAGAATGGAATTACTATGATTTCTTTGACATGTTTTTCTGTAGTTTGGATTGACATTATGCATCAAATAACTTGAATTACTCAAATACTAGGTTGAGTTATCACCTTCCTAATAAACAAGAGGCTTAAATGAATGGTGTGTGAAGGGTTGTGGAAGCCCTTTTAAGAAACACTTGAAGGTTATGTCTTCCTTAAGTTATGTATGGGTGTGGAATCTATACTAGCATATATCTATGAGCTAATGTATGGGTGTGGAATCCATACTAGCATATATCTATGAGAAAATGTATGGGTGTGGAATCCATACTAACATATGTCTATGAGCTAAGTAATGAGGCAAGGTATCGGTGTGGAATCCATACTAACATATATCTTTGATCTAAGTAGTTCTTCTGGTTAGAATGAACAAAAATATTTTGATGGAATCTCATAGACATCATTAAGGAGGATTGATTATGTGTAATTAAAGTTAAATGGATAGAGATTTGTAACATGAATTTGCTTGAGATTTAAATCCACTACTTTATTTTTATTACAAATGAAGATACTAAGATTGGTATATTGAATACCATTAGGTCGTTTAGAATGTTTGAAATATTTGATTTTGATATATGGAGTCAAGTGTGAACTAGGTATATATCCTCTAGTATTGTAATTCTTTTGTATGTGTTGGATTTAGGTAGAACTAAAATGATTTTAAAATGCTTGAAATGTAGAAAAATATTATTGTGATAAGTTGATGAAATATATTTTCTATTGGCTTAAGACAAATTAGGTCTAGGAAAGCCATAATAGTCTATTTAATGATTTTGTTAGTTGAATATTGGTTGAATTCCACTTAACCAAATTAATTAGAGAAATTATGAGGATTGAACTCATGAACTACTCTAAATGGTTGCTAGTTAGGTGATCGAGTCAAAACTAATATTGTTTATAAACTTGATGAACTTCTTTCTTGGAATTTGATTAACTTGTAAATTGTTAAGAGAATAACATGTTTAGAGGATAAACATTTTATGTGGTGAGAATTTTGTTTTCTTTGAACTCAAAGAATAAGGTATGTGGTTAATGAAAAATTTAGTTGGGTTCTTGTTTTACAAGACTATGTGCTTTTGATATTTTTTGAGAGAGAAAATGAAGGAGAGTGAGATCACATTTTGATGAATTGGAATTCTTGCATGATTTAGATTCCTAAGATGATTGTATTATATGTGGAATGGAAGAGATTGATGGATTAGGAGTCTTGTGCTTGGATGTATAGCTGTATGAGTAGTTAATAATGCTGCAAAAGGCTATAATCTTTTGAGAGGTAGTAAAAAAAAAAAAAAAAAAAAAAAAACTTATCTTTATGCTAGAAATGCCTTTATGATAGTCTATATCTTATTTAAAATAAAAATTTTCTTCATAGTTTGAGAAACTATATGGTTTTCATAGCTTGTTTTTGTGTGTGAATGTATTAATACTAAGGAATAAGACATGAAATCAAATGAATTGAGTAATTATGGAATAGAAATCACGAGTTATTTTATACTGGGAAAGCAATTTGAATTACGGTTATCAAGATATATTCAATAATATATATATCGTATTTAGATAATTATGAAAGTTGTTCTTGATTAAAAGCCACTTTCGAAAAGATATATTTAATTGTTTTTGGAACGAATATCTTCTAACAGAGTCATTCATAATTGATTCTCAAGTAAGAGAAGTGAATAAAAATGAAGATTATTGGAATTCAAGGAATTTCTATAATTAAAAGTGGCTCAATAAGGACTGTATCGAACCTTAGCTTGTTAATTAAGAAGAAAAAAATAATGTCTTGAACCTCAAATTGTGATTTTTCCTAAAGAGTAAACATTTAGTAAAAATTGTAGGTAGAACTTAAAAATTTTGATTGCAAGGGTGCCTTATGGAATGAAAAATGGAAAACTTGGATTGAGAAGACATGAATCAAGTGGGATGTAAGAGTGGGTTATATATATGACATGTTTTGTTGCACAGTTTCAATGGATATTGTATGTGGATGATTTGATGCTTCTTGTATGAAAATTTGATTGTGAGATGGGACAGAACATCATTATTGTTTATACAACTAATGTGGGAGTTGTTTGTGAGTTGGCAAGCTAATTTTTCTATAGAACCCAAGAGAATGAGACATGAAAGATTATTGAATTCTTCATGCATTACATAGCAAAAAGACAATATATATTGTTGTTTTGAGGCTTCTACGATTTGTATTATGTGTAGAATTTTCTTCCGAAATTATCGCATCCATTATTTTTAGAATCGATGATTCGAGCCATCCACCGTGGCACATTTATAGATCTATCCTGATGATGAACCACAGTGGATGGCTCGGAATGTCGATTCTAAAAATAATGGATGCGATAATTTTGGGAGAAAATTCTATAGACAATATATATGTTATATCATTTATAGATAATCGTACCTAGATAGAATATGCTTGTTTAGATGTTTCAATATAGTATATATTGTGGTGTATGTGAAAATCTATGTATGGCATAACTATACATGGTCCTTGATTAATAATGGCATGTTTTGTCTTCATAGAAAGCTTGATTGGACTTTAGAAAGATATATATAAAATAAATAGATATCTGACAACTATAAGAAAACTTCGCGCGAAGTTTAATCCAAGAGGGGGAGTATGTAGTGTCCCACAGCGGCAAGGTTAGTTTTGTGACACTTAGAGAGGGTGATTTTGATGTGATGATATAGGATTATGCATGACAGACTTATGTACATGCTTATATGCTATAGATCTAGTTTGGGTCACCTGGTTGCTATGTTCTTATGATAATATCTATGGCTGTGTGTATAAGAATTGATTTTGGTTAAGAGCATATTATCAATGTTTTCTCTTTTGGTATCCTAATTTTGACATAGATGTATGACATGGATGGTGATACAGGGTTGAGACACATAGATCCATGGACGATCATGGTTATGTGGAACATATGGTTAATTATGATTTATGGATGATATATGATTTGTATGGTTATATATGCATAATCTTGTACTAAGTAGTATGTGTCAGGGCCCTAGTTATTTGCAAATAAGGATGCTCAAATAATAAATCACTATGGAAGTCATGATACATGATTTGTATGATTATATATTCTTAATCTGGTATTGAGCAATATGTTGCAAGGGAAATGGTTATTTGAAAACAAGGATGCTCAAATTATAAATGACTGTGGAAGTCATGTGTTGGCTTGTTGGGGCCTGACCCAGGTTCAAAGGTGATTTAGCCAAACAAATCTAGGTACTACTGGCCCTTTCAGCAACATTCCATGGAGCGCGGACCGAGGTATCACCCAAAGTAGTATGGGAGGGTGCTAGAACCAAGTTTGCGCACCCTAGAGATGTGTGATGATTTCTGGTGGTCCACAGTTTGATCCTGCATGCACATCACTACGCACACCTATCAGTACCTCACAACCTGTGATGTTGCCTTTGCACAACGCTTCTTGGGGCTCAATCCGTGTTATTACCCAATTTCTTACTACTAATTCGATATTAGTCGATCACTTAGCTTATCTGTATGTGTCCAATTATATTTAATAGTGTTCAGTACTCATATATGTTTGCGCTATTAGTGTCAGTCTTTGCAGCCTTCCTCCAGTGATCAAACATGCTCTTACAAAGTGATTTTAAGGTGTTAAGGTCAAATTTTGTCATTTTAGTGAGCCTTCAAGCAAAATTTGGTCACTAGGTATTAGGTCTAGGGTTTGATTTTACTCCTTTCAAATTTGTCCAAATGTCGGTCCATGTCACCATTCAGCTGAGTGTACCATCATTCATAGGGTTGTCATCATCATGTCAAGTTCCACTGGGTCATTTTACACCTTGTTCATGCTTCAGTTGCGCCTCGGTAAAGTTCATTTCCCTCTCTTAGGGTTTTGAAGGTAATTGCTCTTGGATGGTCAAATCATTAGAAAAACTTGTATCTGGATGTTCATACACCTTCCCCTATCCTTAATGTACCTTATTACACACTTCCCATCACTGAGATCCCCCGAATTCCTCATTTTTGCACAAACCCTAGTTTCTTGCTACAACTTGACAATTTTCTAGACTAGGCCTGTGTTTTGCCCTTTTGGACCCCTTCCCCTCACTTAATCTTTGAAATTATACTTTCCCTGCTTCTTAGCATCCCTCCCTACTTCCCAAAATTTTCTCAAGAATTTAGAAGCCCCTTATCCCCTTCATTTCACTTCATTTCGACAAATCCCCTGTTCCACACATCGGGATAGGTTTTACTCCAATGATATTTTTGAGAAATAAAAGATGAATTTGGGAAAAATGGGAGAGCTTCTTGTCCACAATAGGCCAAGGAAGAAAAAACTCCTTCACTGTTTACACAGGTTGCATGGTTTTAGAGAAATGTCAAAAATACAGTTGCCTCAGGAGAATTGATGCACCTGTGAAGTGACCTTGGTAAAATCAAGCTTTCTCCTAGCTTGGTTGGCCAAATGACTTGCTTGATGAGTCAAAAGATAACTAGACACAAAGATATTTCCAATGAGCTATCAAGATATCAATTTGGAGTTGAGTAAGAGCTTCAAACATTGAGTGCCACAACACTCTGCCTTTAGGCAACCTCATTTTGCACATTTTGACCAATCTTGGGAGATTTGATTTTTGACAGGGCAAATGAACTCCAAATTGCAACCTTCTAGTTGGGTTGGAAATTAGACTCAATAATCTGTCCAACAAGCTATCCTACGCCCAATTTTGACACTGGGAAGGCCTCCAAAAGTCTCATGCGAAAAGCGCTATGCATAGGGTTTGGTGGCGCGACGCATTGGGTTTGGTGGCACGACGCATTGGGTTTGTGGCACGGTGCATAGAGCTGGAAGCCTGATTTCACTCAAAAGCTCTCCCAAATTGCAAAATTTGCTCAATATTCTTGTGTTCAAGTAATTTAACATTTCTCCCATGACCAATGAATGAGTTACCTTGGTATTTATGGTGGTTTAGTGATACAAAACTCAAACCCTACCTCCTTGCAATTTTTGCTCAAAAAACAATTGCTTAGGGTTTGCACTTGTGTTTTTTGCTTCCAAATCCAAAAATTTCTCACTCCATCACTCTTTCATTCTATCATTACATTTTATCAAGCCATTCCCCTAATCCCCATATCCCTAAGTCTACTAATTCTAAAACCCTAATTGCTTTCCCACACCCTAGTCAAATATCCCCAAACCCTAATTGCTGTCCCAAGAACCTAAGTACTATTACCTAAACCCCCTATTTCCCAAAAAAATTTCAACAACATTACCAAAACCCCTCATACACTTTCCCCTTCGCAGTCCCTCATATATTTTTAACCTTGGTGGCAGAAAATTGAAAACACCATAAATCTCCTACTACTCATCAAGAAAACTCACCCACTAGAAAACATGGAGTCTGATCCTTCATATGACCATGATGAAGAGACATACACTAGAGCAAAGAAACAAGCAGCTTGAGGATCAGCAAGTGATTATGGATTTGCAAAACATTCGGGAGAATCGCCAAATTGCCCAAGGGAGGATGGTGGAATTCACTTCACTAGAGCAAGAGATCAATGCCGATCGGGAGTCTTGGCTCGAGAGAGTCAATATCCACTTAGAGAGATTGTTGGAGAAGGCCAATAAGGAGAAAGACCTATTGAGACAGATGGCTTTTCATTACATGGCGAGGAACAAAATTTGCAAAGCAAGAATCAGGAGCTTAAAGGCAAAATTGAAGAGAGCATCAAAGAGGCGAAAGGAGCATGGTCGACTTCAGATATTGGTTGAGGCTTCCTTGGCCAAACATCATGCTTTATGGACAAGACTCAGCACAAATTTCAAACAATTTGGGGCATTTTTTGTGTTTTTGAAATTTTTGGCACAAAAAACAGGATTTTCTGCCCTATGTGCCGCGCCACATGGCACTCGATTTTGCTAGGAGCCTCCAAAGCACAAAAACTCCGCATTTTTGGAATTGGCATGAAAAAATATGCTTGCCTACAGATGGCCAAGAAATTTGGATAGGTTTTGAGCCCTTAAAAAGGTCAAAAACACTCAAAAAATGACCTTACTGCCCCTATTTTGACACACAGGAAGCAGTCTTGGGAGATTTGATTTTTGATAGGGAAAATGAAGGCCAAATTCAAAAATTTCACTTGGGTTGGAAAGTCGACAGGTAGATCTTTCCAACAAGTAAACTTGGAGAAAAATTTGACATCGCGAAGGCCTCTAAAAGTGGGTCCAAATAGGCGTTACGCATAGAGAATCAGGCGCGACGCATAGAGAAAATTTTGCCAGTTTGACCATGTAATACTCTGTTTTTCGCCCAAATTTGGCTAGTTTGACTTTTTCACTTTCTTAATGGAAAGTTTGTGATGTAGTTTAATGTACATTGATGGATCATGATGTAAATATGTCAAATTTTCACTTATGGAGGTAGATTCATTGGTTAAAATGTTGTTTGAAACTGAATGAATCAGTTCCCTTGTTTCTAGAGGCATGTTGTTCCACTGCCTGAATTCTAGTTCTCAGTTTAGAATTAGTTGGAATAGATCCTAAACATGTGAGCTCGACCCCTAGAGGCTAGTATGAGCTATGATTTGTCTATATTATGTAGTTTTTTAGTCATTAGCATGGTTGGACTCTTGAGAAAGCAAGGAGCTTCATTGTACACTCATATCACCATTTTGGCTAAGGAATTGAGACCAGGGTTTGCAACACTCTTGGGATCCCTGTGGCATTTTCTTTTGGTACAGTGGTTTCTTATGTATTTGTGAATTTTCTTATGTATTATATATGTCATTTTCCCTCTTATTTCTTCTCAGATAAATCAAACAAGAGTGTAAGTAGAATACATTGAAATTACAGTGCTCTACTTGAAGTTTGCTTTAGTTTCTTGATGTTTTCAACTGTTTGGAGAGGATCCATCGCTTCTCTTGCTTCAACTCCTCCTTTGTCTAATCCATCCATCTCATTTGATTTAGAGTACCAAATACAGTTGCCTACCTTGTCCCATTGAGATCCTGCAAGACTGAGCCTCACTCCCTGCACCCAAAATTCCATTAGAGCCCACAGACACATCATTTTATTCAATCAAACTCCTCTACACCTATACCTAGCCTAAAATCAGTAGCTATATCAGTCATCTCAAGCCCTTAATAATCATGATTTACTGAGATTGACCCGGAGAGAGCCCTCTCCTGACTTGGTAGGACTAGCTACCAGGTTGAGCGTGGTTTGATGTTGGCCTTGGATGCTACCTTTTTTAGCCTGAGGTAAATCTAGGCTCTAACATAGTGGCGACCATACTGGGGAAGAAATTGTTTGTGTGTTGGTATTCTTCATTTTATAAGCTATAGACAGAGCCTGAAGATTAGCCAGGTAGCCTTCGAAACACTTTTACTTTGCATTAGCGCAAGTAGATAAAATCTACTTCAGCCAATCTCCAGTCTAGTTTATAAACTGAAAATCTGATCTAAATGATCACCCCAGTACATGAATCAAGTTAGATCTGATTATTGATGGTGGACAATAGTCAGACACATATGAAGGCTAAAATCATTCACTTGGAAACTCTAGTGTCGAAGAATCCCAAGGTTCAGAATTGTTATGGTGACTCTACTCTTCAAGAACTAGTAGCTTGAAGAATTTCTTGGTTAATCCATTGTTATCAAAATGGTTTCGCTGGATCGAAGGTATGGTCCCATGAGCCAAGATCACATTCCAGGTTTTCCAAATAAAATTCCTAAGGTAGACTGGCAAAGGAATTTGCCTATGTTTAAAGATGATGATAGGAAGGATCTGCTTAGAATTGGTTAGATTTACATACATATCGCAGTTGAAGGTTGATTTTTTCCTGAAGATTGCTTGATGAGATATTCATGGCCACTCTGGAAGTGAAGCCCAATCTTGGTATGAAAGTTTGCCCACCTACTGTATTACAGTTAAAGGATTTCATGCCATGTTCTTTGAAAGGTATAAAGAATCTTATCCTCATTAATTTAGTTCAGAAACTGTTGTAGCCATGTTCTAGTTTTATTGAAAACCTTGAAAAGGTTTTTATGAAGATGATGACTTCATGGATGATGAGATCATGGAGGCCTTGTATGAAAATCCATTTCAGTAGCATAAAGAGAGCTTAGAGGATACTCATCAAGATGCTCAAGAAACTTTGCAGCAGGATCAAGATCTTAGTGCAATGGAAAATGATGAAAGAGAAGGTTTTATTTTAGATCTGTCCATAGAAGAAGACAGTATGTAGGGAAGTCAAGTTTCAATTTCAAAATGTGATAAAGTCAAGTCGGTTATTTCATATCTAAATTCAGACTGTGATGATGTAGACTACCTTGTTTTGAATCCCATGAGGGAGAGCTCTGTTGTTGAGATCATCTGGAATGAAGAAGACAAAATTACTGACCCAAGCCTTCATGAGGAGTATCCAGTCATTTCATGAAAAACAAGATGAGATTTTTGTTCAAGTAAGTGAAACATCTTCTTTCGATAACTCAGTGGTAAATGATCCTTTGGATAGTTTGATTGCCATGTCATATGAAGATGATCAACAATGTTTTCAAAGTTCATAAGACCAGGGAATTAAGGACTACCATTAAGGTTTTTCATGTTTTGAAATGTTATTTCAAGAAGACAATAATTGCTTGAGCAAAATAAAAAAAAAATGTATTATCTCCTCTGTCTGAAGATGAAATAGATCTACTCCTTAAAGGTCAGGTTCCAGCCCAAGCTAATGCAGGTCTGCAGTGTGCACATGGTCAACAAGGTGCTGGTGAAACTTCTTCTTCTTTTGAAAATGATGATAGTCTTGAAATTAGATTTATAGATCAGTGAACAGATAATATTTTCTTTCATGAAAATGATAAGGTTGTCTTGTTTGATAATCTTGAAGATTGTTTTCTGTTTAAGAATGACCTAGACCATGAAATTGAGGAATACGAGCCTGAGAGAGACAATATGCCAGAATTTCTCATGGTCGAGGAATTTACAGCTAACACTCAAATGGCAGAAACTTATACCTCTCGATGCCTTCCTATCACTCGGCAATCAAATGTTCTTTCAAATCAGAATGAAGGGAGTACTTGTATTTTTGCTGCTGGATCTCAAGACGAGCTAGTGCTTAAGGACTTTCAAGATCCTTTCGACATTATTTTGCAAGCATTAGAAAAGATAAATGTTGTCTGGTTCATTATCATAAGCCTTGGTTTTAGTGGTTATTGTGAGTTGCCTACATTTACATCGTTCTACCTGCTCGGGAAAAGTGAGAGCAGAATTTCAGTATGTAGCCATCTATTGGATTGGTTACATTGGAAGGATCACTACACATGATTGTACATATTTCATTAGTAGGTAGGTGGTTGTCATCATGATTTGAAGTTCTCAAATCTCGATGGTCTGCTGCCATTTAAAAGCTTTGTAAGGACTTGTTTCAGTTAAGTTAGTCTTGAGTCATTTTTTGCTTCAGTCACTTTAAAGATAGTTTCAGTTCAGTGTTCAGTTTCAGCTTTTGAGAGTCTTGTTTCAGTTTTGGAGGAGTCAGTTCAACTATGAGTCTTGAGTCAAAGTTTCGTAGTAATTGGTTTTTGTGTGTTTTGAAGTTATTGACTCCATTGCCCAATGGACGAAGGCACTGCCTGCTTTCCTAGAGATCTATAGTTCTTGGCACCTCCAAGGAGCTACCATCCCCATTGGAGCCAATGTTAGTGCCAGTCTTTTCAGCTTTCCTCCAATGATCAAACATGCTCTTACAAAGTGATTTTAAGGTGTCAAGGTCAAATTTTGTCATTTCAGTGAGTCTTCAAGCAAAATTTGGTCACTAGGTATTATGTCTAGGGTTTGATTTTACTCCTTTCAAAGTTGTCCAAATTTCGGTCTATGTCACCATTCAGCTGAGTGTACCATCATTCAGAGGGTCGTTATCATCATGTCAAGTTCCACTAGGTTATTTTACACCTTGTTCATGCTTCAGTTTCACCTAGGTAAAGTTCATTTCCCTCTCCTAGGGTTTTGAAGGTAATTTCTCTTGGATGGTCAAATCATCAACATAACTTGTATCCTGATGTTCATACACCTTCCCCTATCCTTAATGTACCTTATTAAACACTTCCCATCATTGAGATCCCCCAAATTCCTCATTTTTGCACAAACCCTAGTTTCTTGCTACA
>APFE030684105.1:41907-91402 GCA_000404065.3 Pinus taeda | reverse complement strand
TTGGACCTCCCTTTAACTAAAAGTAGCGATACCGGGATAACTTTACAAAATTTGAAGGCAATTGAATGAACTTGAAGTAGCCTTCTTCATTTGGAGACTGTTTGAGCAAATATGGAGCATTGCAGCAAGCAAGGTACGACATAATTGGCCTGTGAAATGCCAATCATGAAAAATGAATACCTACTGCAGCAAGAGCTAACAGGGTCCATAATGGTTTCTTGGTACAACAGGAAAAAAATACCTATGGCACTCAACTCGGTAAAAGTAGAATACATGGTTGCAATTCAAGTAGCACATGAGGTGATCTAGATGAGAAATATACTTGTTGGATTGTTTGGTCAGATGGTGGATCACATTGTGATCTACTATGATAATCATAGTTGCATCAAGCTCTCTAAAAATATGGTTTTTCACGATCGATCCAAGAATATAGATATCTGGTATCACCATTTACGAGATTGTGTGCAGAGGCAGATAATGTTGTTGCAGTACATTCCGATAGAGGAACAAGATATTGACATTTTGACAAAGGCTTTGTAAAGATGGAAGTTTGACTTCCACAGGTGTAGGATAAGGGTGGTTGATAATCCCTTTCTTACTGAGAGGGAGTGTTGAAAATGCAGCAAGAAAATCTCAATTTGACTTTGCCTTGGTCAAACTAGAGAAAATTTGAATTTCTATTTCAATACAAATCTTGGAGGTAGTTAGATGAGGTGACATGGAACCTGTCACTCAATTAAATTAGTTAATTTGAGTTGGGGAAGCTTGAGTTCGATTCAATATGATTGATTGCTAATTTGAAGTGATCTATTTCATTTAAATTGACTTATGGTCAGTTAAACTAGTTCTAACTAGTCAAGTTGTGGAAGTGGAACTTCAACCAGACTCAGTGATCAACTAGTTAACTAACCAATAAAACCAAAAGAATTGATGCATGCAAAAAATTCGAGTCACCCAATTGAGATGGAGATGCCAAAGCAATGTATTATGAGTTGTAGATTATTCCAATGTGTACAGGTGCTGCATCTAGTCAAAGGAAGGACCTAGAGGAATTGTGTAATCCAATAGAGGGAACTTCCCCAATAATAGGGGCTAATTTCCTAAAGGAATAGTGGAAGAAAATAGAAGCTTAGAGGGGTTGAAAATTGGCTAAGTGTTGGCTAGAGTTAGTCATTCAAGCAAAGGGATAGACTATAAACTTGTAGGGTGTTCTCAGGCTTGTGCAAGCATATGTATTTCATCTCTATTCTTTGATTAATGCAATATAAATATGAAGGGGTTTTGAGTAGTTGCTTCCCCTAGATAAATATCTTTGCATGTGTGATGTTTCCTTTTGCATGTAAATGATTTCTGTTCTAGATTGCAAATTAACTTCCGCGGAGTAGTAGAGTAGCTTCAAGTCTTGTGATTTAGTAAATTTCATGAGCAGTTCCGAATCTACACAATAATTTCTACACATTTATCCAATTTCACCGGTCTCTCAGGGTAAACATGACATGAAGAGTTGCTATGACATGACCCGACCTCCAAGCTTCATTTATGGAAGTGGGGTCGACAATAGGAAGTTACTGACCACAAAAATAATATCTTATAGGGCTTATAGGACACTCAGGGGCCAAAGAACCACCCCGAGTGACCGAACCCATAGATAAACTATTGTTTTAGTGACCTAACACCCCAAACACATGCACAAGCATGCATGAGTGTGGTTGTGACCCTCCAACCGCATGCATAAGCCTACTCGAGTGCAGTTGTGTTCCTTAGCTCAGTGCCTATGGTCTCGAGATATTTGCCACAATCCCAGGCCAGCCTCCAGGCCACTACCTAGAACTTCTTGAGACTTTCAAGAATGATAAGTAACTTAATAACAAGGTTAAATATACAAACTTGAATCAGAAACTTGACCTAACCAGGCCTAACCATGATAGTTATTTCGTCAAACATATGGTGAACATGTAATCTACAAGTCATGAATGCATATTTGAACATAGGAGTTTGAAACTTATCTGGGAATCATCAAGAAGGTCTATTTCCCTCTCATAATAGTTGCAATATTGATTGACTTATATTTTGCATTCATTAACCATCAAGTACTTATCAAATCTTAAACAATACATAGCTAGAGTACATTACAAATACATGCTTATAACCTACATATAACCAGATTATTAACCATGACATAACAGTCGTCAAATAACCATAATAACATGTACAAATGCTCATAGAACACAATAGGAAAAATAACTCTTATTAATTGATGTGAAAGCCAACCAATTCAGAGACTTCCACGTACCACCCGACCATAGATTGAATTGAACCAAATATTTCCTTAAGTTAATCACCCTCGTGCCATATTCCAAGCATGAATGTGGGAACTCAAGACATAAACAACCAAGGCTTCCTGGAGATTAAACCACCTCCACCCTCAGGCTACCATGATCACGCCAAAATATGTCACGCGATCACAATGCCAAAAACAAGATTGGATGCCTTAGAGTTTCTTCACCATTACCTTGAGGAATTTTCATCTCTCCACCCACTTGGTGAGGGTTTCCTGGACATTAAACCACCTCCACCCCCAACCCTTAGGAATTTTCCTAAGACCACCTCACCCAATTCCAAAACCTTTCAAAAATCCAAAGCTCAACCAAACAAAAGCATCCCACCACATCTTGGCTATCCGAAAATGGCAAGGCAAGGTTGAAACCATTGTCACACCCGGAAAAACCCATGCCAATGACAATAAGAGAACCAAATACACAAATTCATGTACCATGCATTCACAAACCAGCTAGGAAATCACACATGCAACCTATTACCTACAAGTCTTCCTACTGAACCCGCTTGATCCAACCTTCCTTGCATGCCCTTTTTTTTCCTTGTCCTTCCTTTACTTTCCTTTGCTTTCTTTTTTCGATGCTAGTGTGCTCGATTAATGCCTAAGTGTGTAATAGTATGAGAGAATTGAGAGAGCTCCAAAACTGAACTAACAAAATGGTAAACCAACAAAAGCTGTGAACTAATCCTCATAAGCATTTTTATCATTGAGGCCTTTATTTTCTTCAATTTCCTCTTATTTTTCCTTCAATTTTGTTCTCATGCAAACCTGTGACCTTTCATCTCCCTTTTCTCTTTTTTTCCTTTATTTTCATAAATAAATGCAAATTAATGTATCTTTGCCTTTGCCAATTTCTTAGCCATAATAAGCCAAAAGTAACACCCACTAGCATGTTTTGCCCAACATTCAGGTTGGAATATGTGTCCCATGACCTTGGTTATATTCTTCCTTTATTAACTTTATTACATGAACTTTTAACCCAGGTTGCTACAAAAACCCTTTTTTGCAGAAGGAGGAGATCTCCCCCTTGCTTAAGGGTTACTAGATTTTTTAAATCCATAAATGAATAAATCAAGGAGAGGACCATAGGCCCATAAACTAACCCAAAAGGCCCCTTTCAACAAGTTGAAAGGAGACATGGCATGAGGAGCAGAGACCTCTACCTTCAGAATTTCATCAAGCTTCTTGATAAATCAAGAAGGAGTGGTTTTATGAAATTTAGTTCCATTGGTCACCAATGAGTTAAAAGATGTGATCTCCTGGTCCAATAAATACATGGAGACCAAACTGGTCATGGCTGACCACCTGGCCTATCTAAACTAAGGAAATAACTATATTCTAGGGATGTAGAAAAAAACAAAGTTAATCAAGCCAAAAAAATGCAAAAGAGGGACCAAAGAGGTCAACACCTTCTATTTACCTCGTCAAATCCAATCACTCGCAAAGAGGGTAGACATAGAAGGGTGAAATTGATACGCCACAAAATGTTTGAGGGCCACAATTATTTGCACAATGTTAGCATATAATTATATTTAAATATTATTGTGTCTAAGCAGAAGAATTAAAGTATAATGTGAAACCGATTGATAATTTGATTGACCTTGGATTACATCGAGATTAATGTATGGATATCATGAAACACTTGAAATTCATAGGTAATAATACAAGTGAAGGCATAACGGTTTTCACAATCAATAAATAAGTATTTTTCATTGAATTTCATGTTGATTTTTGAATCAAAGCATCCTTTGGTTATTAATAGAAAAATTTGTAGGGATTTAATATAAAATGTGGCTCACATGTGTAGCCTCCATGAGCATAGACTAAATTAAAAAAAACATAGGTTGGGTTAATCCAAAACACCCATAATCATAATTTCAAGAGTAAACTTTTCATAAAACATAACAACAAAGTGCAAAGTCTAAGGGTAGCAAAGACTAAAAGTTTTCCATGCTAGCGTCAAGAGCAACAAGTTCACGGTAATCCAAGGAAAATCCCTATCTAAAAACTAGGGTATTTGCATAAGGAGGTTGAACATGTTCCACTATCCTTAGGAGGCTTTAGAGACTTAGTCTCTTCTAAAGTGGCCAATGTTAAGGCTATGAGTTGAGGGTTAGGTCCCCTTATGCTCATGTCTCTCATACACTTGAATGTTAGTGCAATGGTCAAACCTACTATATGTTCAATTGAAGCTAATGAAGTGGACCACAAAATGGCGATCATAGTGCTAGGTGGCCCTTTGCTAATGATGCATGGAACCACGTGCCAATCTTACAAAAGTTGTTGTAAGTGCTCAATCTCATTCAATACTTTGTGGGTTTGCATTATGATTTGCAATAACAAGTTGAAATATGTTGGGGTACAATTATACCCAAAAGAAGCTTGTTGAAAAGATAACTAAATTGAATCTAACATCATTTTGTTTATTTCAAAGCTAGAGTTACTCAACCTTAGTAAGCAACCATGAAGAATGGAGTTTTATAGCCCAAGGGAGGTAGTTGCGAAACAAAGTCTACTAAGTGATAGAAATTGGAAGATGGTGTAAGAATGATGACTAAACCTAAGCCTACATTGATTATGTCATGAAATAGAACAAAAATAAGTGCTTGACAGTTTTATATGTTAGGTAAAACTTGACTTGATGAAAGAGTCAAAGTTGCTTGATTGAACAGTGGTGGTTTTGGGCACATGGTTTTGTGCCTGTGGATTGCATGAAATGAATCCCTTAAAAGGCTTGGGAATACTTCATTGTAATGTGCCAAGGAAGTGAGCAGTGAAGGCTGCTTAGCCAACTTGGCCAGGTTTTGGCCATGGGACTAATAGATTCAATTAGTTGGATTTTCCCATGATTGAGGTTTCTCAAGATAAACATTGTGTTTACATGTGTCTTTTGTTGTTTGTAAATTTATCTCTCTCTGTTCATTTATCCCTATAATTTTAACGTGGTCTTGAATCCATGGGGTGAGGCCAAAGCTAAGAGAGAAGCTCGAAGTGTTTTGATCAACAGGTGTGAGAATGAAAAGGGACATGGATATGTGCAAGGAAGCATACAAGAAAACCCATGCCAAGCCTCCTACTGAGAATATATTTATTTCTAGGATGTATCACAAAGTGCTTGATGGAATGCTTCAATGGGATGATTTATATGGTTTATTTGCTTCAAATTGTATATTTTCAGTAGTGAAATGGGTGACCTATGGATGAGAGAGATTATGATTGTGTACTGTAGAGAACAAAAGAAATTTTAAAAAAGTATAATGGAGTTAAAAAAAATTAATTGCATGTAAATGGGAATATGGTTGTAAGACCTGGTAAGGAATGCATACCCCTAGGAAACTATCGGTAAAACATAGAATTTGACCTAGGTGATAGGGAGGCATGTTGAATTACTAGATACCTTGGATATAAATTTTGAGATGGGTAGGGTATGGAGGAGAGTGGTGCTAGCTCACTTGATCATTTTGGTTGAATTTGGTTAAGGGAAACCCCAAGTCAAGGTTTAAGGAGGGATTGTTAGGTACCACTTGAATTGGTGAAAGATTCAAAGTTGCTCGATTAAACAGTGGTAGTTTTGGAAATATGGTTTTGGTTGGACGTGGTCTTTTTCTCATGGATTTCATGTAATGAATCATTTAAAAGGGTTGGGAATACTTCATCATAATGTGCCAAGGAAGTGAGCGGTTAAGGCTCACTTGGCTAACTTGGCTAGGTTTTGGCTAATAGGCGACCATAATTTTGTTAGCTAGTTTTTCCCAAGATTGGGGATTTTTAAGATAAACATTGTGTTTATGTGGTTTTTTTTTGTTAGTAAATTTATCTCATTGCGTTAATTTTTGTCTGTATTTTAACACAAGACCCCCACAAATGGACAAAATGGGATTTTCACACCTATTTAGGCCAATCTCTTGTCAATTGGGAGACCTCTCACAGTTAAACTCCAAGAGTCTTTTTGGGGGTTTTAAGGTAGGCTTTCATATATTGTGAAGTATGGATAATCTAAAAATGTTCTTTTGTTTTAGCTGCCATAAGTTATTCAACCAATATTTAAGGAATGACTTGAAACACATCCACTTATACCATGTGGAAATCTTGAAATGTAAGAAATTGTGTGGTGTTCTCTGCTAGAAAAATAGATAACATAGAAATAATAGAGTATATTTAGATTTAGAACTCAAATGACAAATTATAAGGAAATTGTAGAATAAGTAGAATACTACAAACAATAATTCCTTTATTGATGAAAGTGATGGTCACTTGCCTCTTTGAGGAAGCAACCTCTACATAAGAAAATATGTGATTACAAGATGCTTCCTAATACCTTATATTAACATTTTCTACTTCTTTAAATAAGGTTTTGTCTAACCTCCTAAGAACTTTCTATTAGGCAAATAATTCTAGTAAAACTATATCTATTATAAGTGTCTTATTTAATAGGTATGGCCATAATACATAGCAACCCATATATCTATTCAAGGGACTTAGGGTAGGACACTAGCATACCCCACTCTCCCCATAAAACAACATTGTTCTCAATATTGGAGATGAGAGAAATGTGGCATATTTTTGTTGTGCATCCTTCCACTATATCAATACCTCTTGTATAGTGCACTAGTGGAGATGCATCTCTTTTTCTTGAGGATAGAGTTTGGAGAAACCAAATCAAACCTTCTTCATCCAGTTTTGGAAGGAAAGTTTGAATATGATAATTATAGCCAACCACTTTCTTTAAGCAAGAGATATGAAAGATTTAACTAATTTTATAGTGGTAAAGAAGCTCCAATTTGTAATCCACTTTCTCGATACATTTGGGACCTCATGGGGGGCATAAAACTTGGCCCAAGATTATTGTGGTGGTTTTCTTTGAGTTAGATATTTTTATAAAGCTATACATGGATAAACACTTGATCTCATTTGTCAAAATAGCATTTGGAATGATTTTGATCAACCTGTTTCTTCGTCTTGTTTTGAGCCATGATTAGATTATGCTTAAGAGTACAGAAAACTTTGACTCAAACTACTAGGTATTTATCAACCTTCTACATCTTAAAGGCTCTTGGTAAATAAGATGGGATGAATGGAGGATTTTGGCCATATACAACCTCAAAGGGAGTCATTCAAGTAGCACCATGATAAGTTTTATTATACCACCATTTGACTAGAGGGAGCCACTAGACCCATTAGGATTATCTCTATGAAGTAAACCACCTCAAATATGCTTCTAAGCACTTGTTGATAGCTTCAAACTTATTATTAGTTTGGTGGTGCTATGTGGTGTTGAGATTCAATTGAATGCCCTTGATAGAAAATGACTCATCCTATAAACTACTAGTGAAGGTGGGGTCACAATCCATCATAATCAAGTGTGGCATTACATTGAGTATAGATATATTATCCGGGAATACATGTGCGGCCATGTATTCCTAAAAGGGTGTTAGAGAGCTAAAAAATGAGCATATTATGAAAGTTGATAAACCACAACCATGATTTCCACTTTATTGCTATATTTTAGTAACCCCGTAGTGAAAGTCCATATAAATTTCAATCCATACAACTTGTAGAATGGGTAAATGTTGGAGTACACCTAGATATTTCTCCATCTCTCCTTTGTATCATTGGAAATGCTATACTCTGCCACAAAGATGTGGATGTCCTTATTCATGCCTTCTCAAAAAAAAATGTCTAATCCTTTCATATGATTTATGAAACCCATAATGACCTATTATGGGAGAGGAATGTAGTTTAGGTAACACCCATCACTTAAATGTTGACTACTTGGTCAAATAACGATGTCCTTTATATCAAAGCTCTTCATCTAGCCAAGTGTACCCTTGTGATGCATGGGATTCCATTTGAGTTGTTGGATCATGCTAGTGATATTGGGATTTATTAGCCATTTCTTTAAACATCATTCAACCAATATGCTACCATGAAAGAGAGTGAAAAGAGCGACCCTTCCTATTCATACTATTGAGAGAGAGCATCTACTACCATATTCTCCTACATTTATTATAAAGTATCTCATATTCATAGCTTAACTTTTTGTTGACCCATTTTTGTAGCTAAGTTGGAGAAACCCTTTGCTCGAAGAAGTATTTTAGGCTATAATGATCAATTTTTATTTGGAAATATTGCTCAGGTAGGTATAGGCACTAGATAGCCACATCATGTAATATGTAAAGCATCTCCTTTTTGTAAATAAATTTTCCCAAGGGCCTCTCATGGAGTTTTCTTGCTAGTAAAATCCACCAATAGTCCCTTTCACATGAGTACTAATTTGATGCCTTCACCTAAGGCATTACATTTCAAGGTAAAGGCCTTAGTGAATTTGGGAAAATAGAGTACTAGGGTTGCACACTTAGCATTCTTCAGTCTTGGAAGGCTCATTTTGCAATTTTAATCCCACTAAAAGCATTTTTTTTAGCAAGGTTGTGAGGAGGAATACAAACTTGCCACGGTTCCAGACAAACTTCCTATATTAACCAATGAGACTAAGAAAACATCTTAAGCTTTCAAGAGTTTGGGTTGAGGTCAATTCTTCATTGCTTCTATTTTCTTTGGATCTACAAATACACCAACATGACTAATAACATGGCCCAAATATTCCACTTCAAAGACACGAAAGGCACATTTGGATCACTTAAGAAGAGTATCAACAAATAGTCATAGAACTTTATCCACATGTGAGAAATGGGCTTATTAAGTTTTATTATATATCGACATGTCATAAGAAAATACAAGTACAAAATGATGCACAAAGATTTCAAATATTTTGTTCACGAGACTTTGGAATGTGGAAGGTGCATCCTAAATGTCAAAGGGAATCACCAAAAACTTACAATGGCCTTCATGGATGTAAAAAGTAGTTTTAATCATATCCACTTCTTTCATGCAAATTTGGTGATAACTTAAGTGCAAATCGAGTTTGGGGAAGAATTGAGCACCCTTGAGTTCATCCAAAAGGTTATCAATGACTGGAGTGGGAAATTTATCCTTGATTATTAGATTATACAAATATTCAAAATCAAGAGGCATGCACCAAGTGCTTTCTTTCTTAAGGACCATGACTAGAGGCAAATAAGAGTTGGTACTAGAATGAATAACACCAATCGTGTGTAATTCTTAAAGTATATTTTCTATTTCATTATTTTTGGAAGATGGATGATTACGCATGTGTACAATGGGTGGGAGGCCACCTAGTATGAGCGGAATGTAATGACCATGCTCACCTTACAAGGGTGATATTCCCTAGGGAGACTTAAACATAGAGCGGTGTTTGGATAATACTAATTTCATTTCAAGATGAATGGGTTGAGAAGGTGTCTCAAATGCTTGAACATTGTGGAATTCATATCATCAAGTTACCATTTTAAAGAAAAGGTCCATATTGAGGGAGCTTAGGTTCCAGGAAAAAACTATAATTTCTTTAAAAGTGTAGTTACGTCACTCCTATTGGAAAATAATGTATAAGTCATGGAAATCCATGGTGATTAGGCCTAATGTCCACAACCATTCAACATCCAAGGCAATTCCATAACCACTCATTTCAATAATAATCATGTGGATTTTTATGGAATAATCAACCATTTGTAGTTTCACATTTTCACAATGACCATCACATTTCATAGAACCTCCATTAATAATCATCACTTGGAAGTTGTTCATAGTATGCTTGTAGTGGTGAGTTTCTTGGACTACACAAGTATGACTAAAGTTATGGGTGCTACCGCTATCGATTAAGACAATGATTTTGTGATGTTTAATGTAGCCAATCAATTTGAGGGTTCGAGGAGAACCAATAATGGCCAAAGCATGAAGGGAGATTTATGGTTCCATATCTTGAAAAATAGATGGGGGAATGCCTTCAATGGATGGATGAAGAACCTCCAAAGGTATACGTTCAACTTCGTCACCATAAATGTTGTCTAAAATGGTGATAAAAATTTATCTCCTTAAATCTATGCTTTGGAAAAATATTTCTCATTGCAATTGTCACAAAGACCTTTAGATTGGCACTTTGTAATTTTGAATTAGGTTAATTTGTGTATCTTGAGAGCTGGAGAGGATGGAGAGGGATTGGTTGGGGGGGGTAAATGGTAAGATGGGGATGGGGAATAAGTGGTTCCTATTTAATTTTAGCATTCACCACCTAGGGGACTTCCCAAGCTCTTTAAGTGGCTTTCAACTTAGTAGGACAAGCCATTGAGACTTATGTAGGTATCTCTTCTTTTGAACCACTTATAAAGCATTCCTTAAGAAAATAATTAAACATAAATTTGATATAGATGGCTAGTTTCTTGAAATCATATATGAAATATTCAACTATACTATATTATTTAAGCTTGGTTAATCGTCCCAAATAATTATTATATGTTTTTAAAGTATTCCTAGAGGTCCAAGAAAAATTGTGTGCAATATAACCCTTGTGGGAGTTCTTATGCCATTTCCACCATTGCCAATGTTCATGTAGGGAAAAATAATGTTCCATATGAGTGACCCACCTTCTAGGGTTGAATTCATCAAGTTTGTTGAGATCAAATTTTGGAATTTTGAGCCATATGTATGTCATAATATCATGAACAAGTTGGGGGAGTGGTGGTTGTGTGTGGATGATTCAAGCCCTTACTCTTGGGACTATTAACTCATCCATTGTTAACCCAAATATTATGAAGTGAGGATCTAATTTTTCAACATCGGGAGTTCAAACATCTAGTTGGGTAGTGAATCCAAGTTGGCTAGCTTGTCATAGATGGTATCGAGATTTTTTTGAGAACAAGAGTGGTCACAATCAATACTGTGTTTCAAATCATCACACAAATTTTCTACAAAGAAAACTTGGTGGATAACTCTATGCCTTGAGTGGTAGTCATATAGATGTGGGTCCATAAGAGAATTTTTATTAGAGAGTGGTACTAATGTGATCAACATTACACTCTAGCTCTATCGAGATAGATGCCTAATAGTGGGGTGAGTGGGTACACCAAAAAAGACTTATTAGAGAGTGGTACCATGATGATTAGTTTGGCACAAGGATTCTATTGAGAAAGGTCTCAAATGAAGGTGTAGGTAGGACCCACCTTTATTCTTTGTACCTACATAAATATTATTACACCAATAGAATTCCCAAATTCATAATATTGTAATTTATGTAGGAAATTTGTAGACTAGTTGTTTTTATACCCCTATTTGACACCTTAGAGTTGGAGTAGAAACCTACCTTGACATACCCTAATTAGTAAGTTGAGATACCTCTTCTTGACCCTCAAAAGGTAGTAATTAAAGTTCCACCACTCCATTTTGATTGACATATATAAATGCATTGCTTTGTTTCTATATATAAGGATACATGAACATGCTACCATCACTCAAGATGTTATATGACAAAGCAAAGGAGGTCTTATCTTCTCGACCAACTTGCTTCCAAGGAGACCAATTCTAATTGGAGGAAATGGATTGTCACATGGTCTATAAATTGGTGCATGAGGCTAACTTATCCATCATCGCATATCCTTGAGAAACCTAGATAAGGTGGAAATTCCTAGGGGGAGAAATGGCAAGAAAAGAGTAAGGAAATTCCAATGAAATTCTTGGGGGGGCTATTTGCATGCTATAGTGACCTTGACTATAGACCATTAACCAAGGAGGAGCCAATTCTAAGGGATTGGAAGGGATTTCTCACATTCAAGGTATCATTTGTAAGAAACTCCATTCTCTTTAATGTGGATTCAATATGTTTCCCCAAATGTTTGTCATTTGTTGAATGTTTTCATTTGTAATTGAATTAATTTGGATGATTTCATTTGGATCTAACATATGCTCCGATAAATCTTTGTATATATGGTTCTTTAGTGGTGACATGTGCAGGATACAAGTGAAAGTAGTAGAGGTGGGATCTCTAGGAGTTGGAGAAGGACTCTCTACAGCTACATTAATCAATATCTACATCAAGCACTGAGGGTGAAAATCTTGCACCAATCCTCTCCCTTCTCTCCATATATCAAAGCAATTTAGATTATAGGTCTACGGGAATTTTTGTATGATCCACCCCCTTTTTCTTGTATATGTCTCAAGAAAGATCTGCGGAGTATTTTGCTAGAGGAGGAATTTATGTAACCAATAGTAAATGATATGGTTTCCAAGTTTATTGTGGTTAAGGGAGTGTTAGGAGTAATAGCTCTTCAATATACATGTAGGGCTCAATAATGGTACTAAACCCAACCTGTCAAGGCACCAATTAAGGATGCTCTATCATATAATTTTCCATTATACCCAAGTACGAGGGGGTAATCTTCCCAAGTGTTATTCTTGGTGCACTATAACAACATGATGGTTCATTAGCTTTTATAAAGTTGGATTCGAGGAACCTAGGGGACTTTCAATACACCCAAGGGTATGTGGGGGTGAAATTTCATATGTAAGTGTTATCTGATGTGGCACTACTTGAAAGGGGTACCAACAGGGGTTACAATGGTGTTTGACCAAGTGAAACCACTTATATTGATTTTGTGTATACTCCCCCCGTCACAAATTTAACTATTGAACAATAGATCATTGTGTTATTTATAGACACTAGAATATGTCTCTAACCTAATAAAATTCTCTAGAAATATTAGATAAGGAAAGTATCTAATGCCATTTGCGGTGTTGTTTATTAGTAGAATATAAGATTTAGAACAAAAATAACATAATATACCATGTTTTGGAGCATAAATGACATATTACAATAACAACATACAATTGTAGAAGAACCATAATCCCACAAATACAATATCTTTATTAATGAAAGCAACATTCACTTACCACTTTGAGGGGAAACTTCTAGATAAGTAAGTCCCTGATTACAATATGCTTCCCATGACCTCCTATTACCTTACATCTACTTCATTATATGGTTTCTATCTAATATACTAATAACTTTCTAGCAGGTGGGACCTCGAAGTAAGACTTCTTACAATTATTGCTTTCACACTATACATACTACAAAGGCCTTATTTAATAGATATAACCTTACTACATAGAAACTGCTCTATATGTACTTAAGGTGGTTAAAGTAGGATGCTAAGCTTTTCCCCATTTCCAATAATTCAAATGGGTCTAAGGTGTAAGGGGGTTGAACTTGAGCATAAAGTCATCAAGATAAGATCCTATATGCATTTGATAATCAATTTATCAACACCAATAAAGATAAATTTTTGCTTAATCTCAACCCAAGGGAGTGAGGTCCAAAACATATCATTAATTTGATATTATACTAAGTAGACACCCATTTAGTCATGCCTCAGGTTGAAAACTAAGGGGTCTTTACGAGAGGCTCACCCTCAACCAAAACAAGAGGCAATCACTAGATGCAATGTGCATTGAAAGAGAGGTTAGTTTAAAAGGGAAGGCTCCTAATATGAAAAGAAATATTAGTAGTCTCTTAGGCCTTCCAAATGGTTTGTAAGACAAAATTTCCAACAACTTTAACATGAGAAGGAGTAAAAAAGGGGGTTCAAAGGGAAATACCTACCAAAACCACTTTTTGAGTGGTAATTCTTGGTTGACACAATGACCAAGGAGGACCTTCCAAGCCTCAGCCCCCCCAACAACTTGAATCATCCATTTGGCACACAATTATTATGCTCAAAGGTAGGATATAATGATGTTCAAACCACTGGATTCTTATGGACTGCAACAAAGCTCTTAGTCTACCTTGTAAAAAATCCCATTGTAGTTGGGCTTGGCATAGAGAAAGATCCTAAGGGCCTTTTCCAACGTGGGATAAGCCACCTATGAATGCATCCAACAAGATGAATAACTACCATGAGTTGTTCTTGGCACCTTCTTTGAATGGTCAATATTGAAACTTGTGCCATTAATGCCCCATATAAAGATGGTGAAATCAAAATTACATTTGTGTTGAATGTGAAAGTTTTTGTTCTTGAGAAGTCAAGCCAACAAAAATGATTTAACATGCAATATTGTGGGCATATTATGCTTTCACTATTGGGAAACAAGCACTTCTCACTTTATGATTAGAATTCCATGACCCTATATAATTCATTCATTCCATCTTCAATGTGAAATTACCATAAAATAACCCAAAAATTCACAATCTTTGGGCCATAGTTGTCAACCCTATCTCTACCTTCTCAAATATCTTGTATTTTTTCACAATCTTATTTTTCACCACTAATGTTCCAAACTAATTTTAAATTGTTTTTTTGTAGCTAGAACAAATGGAAGTCAAACGAGATGTAAGGGAAGAGGTTAAAGCCACAATTGAGTGAACAATATTCCCAAGAGGTGAAGAAACAAGCATCAATGAAAGAAGTTCAGGCCATGATCAATGAGATTGTTTTGTGGAGATTTTAAATGTTCAATTTTAATTCTTCATTGTATGTTGACATGTTTGGACCCAAAACATGTGTATGTCTTATAATGGAGTCTTTTTTAGTTTGGCATAGTAATCATATGATTTTGGGTTTAACTATATAAAGGATTGTGAACCAACATATTTATGAGTGAATCATTCATTCATAATCATTTGCACCCTCATTATGAGTGAATGGTTCACTTAGAATACATTGGATTCAAAACTATTTATACACTTAAACCCAAAATTATTAGAGTAACCTATATGTTTCTAAAAACTGCATTATTGTATATTTTTGTTATTTTATCTTTCATATGTGGATTTTTTCAACTAATGCAACAATTATAGATGAACTAAAATGTCATTAATATTATGTGAATATCAAGGATTATTAGTTTGATTTTACATTTTACGTAATTAATACACAATAAAGTTGTACATTTAGCGAATTAGAACATATTAACCAACAAGTTTGTAGTAATAAGTTAATTAATTGTTATTACCTAAAAAATATGTTTAAAGATTGTATATTATACAACACAACTATGTGATTGTTAAAACAAGCATGTGCTTGGTTTAGTATAAAAATCACTCCAAATAATAAAATAATGATCTATTATGAAATCAATGCACGAATGCTTTTACATAGTTTTTGCATAATGATTTTCCGTAATTCCACCATTACTTTTGCACTAATGTTCTTCCATACTTTCACTGATAATGCTTTACAACAACAATTTTATTTTTGTGCTTCACCCTCTCCTATTTGTGTAGATATGATCTTGGGAAGTTGTACCAGTAATTTAGAACATTCACCTTATATATGGTGTGATAACCCATATATGTGAAAGCACTTTAAAGGCGCTAATGTGTCATGTATATTAAAGAGCATTGTTATTTTGGTAAATGGTACATCGTCACCCACATCTATTGGCCCTACGATGTGCTTATGTAATCAATGTGTACTAGCTTTTCATTTTATCCTCAAAAATAAAGGCTAGGTTACATCGTGAGTTGATCAGTTGTGGGTGGTGACCCTATATCAACAATCCACCAATGCACCATATTCATAGCAACACACCCAAGAAAAACTGACAAAGTATTTTCTCACCAACCTAAAACCTCCATAAAACCTCTATAGAAAACTCAACTTCCAGTTATGAGGGATGTTGCATATGTTTTTTTTTTCAAATGATCATTTTGGCCAATACATAAATACTAAAAAATGCTTGCAAAAAAAACTAATCTAAAAGTTTGTTTCCTAGTAATGGAAGCATCGTTGCCAAAAATGTTAGATGTTAAATAAGTTTTGTTGGATTTTCTTATAGAGAAAAAAATCATGCGCATATAAGTGTAAAGTTAAGTTCACCATCCCTGTAGAGTACTGTAGAAAAACCTGTAGATTCACAAGCTTATGTAATCTACTAAAACAAGAGACAAGAATCTACTTATACTCTTTACAGTGGAAGCCCATAAACATCAAGCAAACAATAATCAATAGAGGAAGAGAATCAAAGGCACATAAAACAATAAATATCTCGGAAAGACAAAACTCAAAACCCCACTATCTATTTTGTATTAATCAGGAAAATCAAGATGAAATTACAATGCTTATTCTCTCTAGAACAATCCCAACACTCAACAAATTCAATCTCCAACTCATAAGAAAGCTCAAGGCCAAAGCTAGGCCAATTCACAAGTTCTCCAAGTCTCTATTCCAGGAATGCAATAAATTACAGAGAACCATATACACAAAGATGTAGTGGAAATAATACTTCATTTCATTAATGTAAAATACTGAAATATGCACACAAACAGAAATGGAAATAAAGCAGCTAGGGCGATGGTAGCTTATCTCTCAAAAGAGTTGTGGCAGCTACATGCCCCTGAACTGTGTTACAATGAGGCTCGAAGGCCTATTTATTGTTGAGAAACAATGGAAAACCCTTCACATCCCAAAACCTAACCCTAGAAGATGAAACGCCAAATTGTGGGCCCCCTTTTGGTAAGTTGGTACATCAACTTCCCGGGGTCGTAACTTTGGCACCTGATCTCTGTTTGACGCGTACAATAGCTCGTTATAAATATCTATCTTAGCACTACAAGTTTGGGAAGGGCAACGTTAGTCTATGGACTCATGTTGCCCCAAATTTCCCAAAAAAACGTCATTTAGGGCCTCAAAACGGCTCCGGAAGTTCAGGACCTGAAAAACTACTAAAAATAGTAAACTGTGCTACAATTTAGGAAACTGAAAAATTGAAAGAGATAGTTGTGGGGGTCCAAATGGGATAGGTGGGTGGCCACCAACATCCACCTGGATCATTCCTCCCCCCTTAGGAAGCAATGGTCCCCATTACATTGAGTTCCTCCATCTGCTGAACTTGGTCCTTGGTGAGTTGTTCTGCAATCTCAGATGTGTCAAGTAATGGTGGGAAGAATGGTCGAGGGCCGTACACATTGAACACTTGGTGCAGGCGAACGAGTGGAGGAATGTTGTTCTCCAAAGCATTGCTTCCCATAGCCTTGGTAGTGTTGTAAGGAACATGTCGGAGTGGTTGGAACTTCTGATGGGCTCTTGTAAGGCGTTCTTTCTACAGATGCAACCAGACTTTGTTGCCCACCCGAAACTTGTGTTGTACCCCTATGGGTGAGGAGAAGTTGTTCCTGTGTTTTGTCATGACTGTATCCCTATGTTGCTGCTGCTACGTGGAGGAAACCCTTCGCGAGGGTCATGGATGTGGTGACGATCTTCCCCTTACTTTCTATGCATATCAGATAGAAAATGAATTTCCTAGTCTGGGAGATGAGCTTGCTGCCTTTCTTAGTAGAGATCAAAGAGGTGGCAGTAGGTGGGGCTACCTCTGGTATCTTGTATAATGAATTATCCAAAGAAATAACTACAACATGAGGCCTTGACTCATATACAACATGTCGCCTCCACAAGTATGGTTGGCCTAATAGTACATCACAAACATCCAGAGGTGTAACATCACACAATACTTCATCTGTGAACAGCTTGATGTTGTAGGGAAGGCAGCACTGCTAGCGAGCTTTGAGATCTCATCCTTCATGAAGCCACCCGATACTGTACGGCTGGGGGTGTGGTGTAGTTGGTAGGCCCAAACGCTTCATGACCTCAGTTGAAATGAGGTTCTTTTGGCTACCACTGTCGACAATGAAGTGTAGCGGCGAACCCTTCACCCACATTTGTGAGTGGAAAAGACGTCCCCCCTCCTCTGGATCTTCGAGCTCATTTTTCTAGATCTTAGCGGTGGCAACAGTGGCGTTGGGATCCGCATCAATGATCTGCTTCCCTTTACCATTCCCCTTGTCGAGTTCTGGCTCAGGGTTAGAACATGCATCTGATTCAGAAGCCTTCAACTTAGCCACCAGCGACTGCTTGGTCCGACAATCACTTGTGTTATGAGTGGGACTCTTGCGGAACTCACACCACTTTCCAGTGTCCTTCTTCGGCTTCGTGGTGTTGTTCTTTTCTTGCAGCTTCGACGGTTTGTCTTGGGTCACCCCGCCTTGGCTTTGTCCTTTGGTCTTCGGATTTGCAGATCCAAAGTCTCACTTCTTCTGTTTGAACTTTTGCTCAATTTTGATGGCATATCGTACGCAGTGCCGAGCGAGGAGATGTTCAGGAACTCCATATCTTCCTAGATGCATCTGTGTAGGCAGCGACTGTATTTGAGTACCAGAAGCAGATCAGAATCTTTGATACCCAACTGGGTGCGAAGGGTATGAAAAATGTTTGTGAACTCTGGCACATCTTGGTCCCGTCCCTGCAGCCGTGTGGTCCATTTGATGTATTTGTCCTCATAGCTTTTGATAGGGTAGTACTGCTCCTTAACGATATCCTGGAATGAATCCCAAGTGGGTGCGGCTGAAAATAGTGAGCATGTACTTTCATTCTTCTGCTCGCAGTAGGTTTCCCACTAGTCCTTGACATGGAGGGCTGCTTTGAGAAGAGCTAAAACAATCTTTTCTCGACTCGAAAATTCATGAACAGAAAAATATCCTTCTAGCGGATTTAACCTTTTATCTACGACATCTGCATCTATTTGACCCTCGAAGATGGGGATTTCAAAATTAACTTGTACCTTAAACAATGTGGCGTTTCCAGAGTAGTTGTTGGAAGCCGATGCGTCACCTCTGGGTAGTCGCTGAAGGATCTGGGAAAAGTTGTCCATCATCGCGTTCCTTTGTCGCTCGAGGCATTCTTCGAGCAAGATTTTGATAGGATCTCCTGCCCCCTCGTGTTTCTTTTCATTCACCATGGGAGGCCGTCGAGATTTGCGAGGCTGGCCTTGCAAAGGTTCGACCAATTCAAGCCCTAAATCCTCATATCCCGACCTCGTTGGGGACATGCAAAGAAAAACAGAGAAAATGCAGACTGCTCTGATACCATAGATCTGGATTTAAACAGGAACACAATAAATTACAAAGATAATCATATACACAAAGATGCAGCCGAAATAATACTTCATTTCATTAATGTAAAATACTGAAATATGCTTACAAACATAAATGGAAATAAACCAGCTAGGGCGATGGTTGCTTATCTCTGAGAAGAGATTTGGCGACTACATGCCTCTGAACTGTAACAATGAGGCTCAAAGGCCTATTTATTGTTGAGAAACAATGGAAAACCCTTCACATCCCAAAACCTAACCCTAGAAGATGAAACACCAAATTGTGGGCCCCATTTTGGGTAAATTGGTACATCAACTTCCCGGGGTCGTAACTTTGGCACCCAATCTCTGTTCGACGCGTACAATAACTCGTTATAAAGATCTATCCAAGCACTACAACTTTGGGAAGAATACCATTGCCTCCAGATTTCCCAAAAAACGTCATTTAGGGCCTCAAAATGGCTCCAGAAGTTTAGGACTCGAAAAACTGCTAAAAATAGTAAACTGTGCTACAATTTAGGAAACTGAAAAACTGAAAGAGACAGTTGTGGGGGTACAAATGGAATAGGTGGGTGGCCACCAACATCCACTTGGATCAGTAATTCGTATGAAGGATAGCTTGTATTTAAAGGGAAATAAAGCCTCTATAAATAGTGCAATCTCTCAAGGATTAGTTCCTGATTGCATGCACTGTCAGTGCAACTCAGAAAAATCTAAAACAATTAGTACATTGTCCCTGCACTCTACTGTCAACTGGGTCTTTCTTATAATCGACATGCATGAGTTTCTAATGGTGGAATATTCAGTTAACTATAGCAGCACTAATTAGGTCACTAGTGTCCCAACTGATTGTTTACTCACTATTAGTTCTTGAAACTGATTGGAACTAATTTAACTGGACTTAACTCAATAAACTAAGTTAACTAATTACAATTCATTCATAACTCATTCTTAACTCCTATAAGTTAGGGAGAACATATACATGTCTTCTAAAAGACATCCAATTTGAATTTCCTAAATTAATTAAGTTAATTAAACTTAATTAATTATTTTCAAATTTCTATGAGAAAAGAATTCTATTTTAATTCACAGTTTAATTCAAGGACAAATTAAACTAGAATTTCTTGTTGTCATTTCTCAACACTCCCTCTCAACAAGAAATGGATTATCCACTACCCCGATCATGTCTATGTGTAACTCGAATTTACATCTTGGCAATGCCTTTGTCAAGATGTCAGCATCTTGTGCCTCCGTGGGAATGTAATCTAACAACATGATCCGTCTCAATACACAATCTCTGAGATGATGATATCGAATATCTATATTCTTGGACCAATCATGAAAAATTGGATTTTCAGAGAGTTTGATACAACTCTGATTATCACAATAACTCATTATCGGATCCATCTGCTTACCAAACAAACTAATCAAGATCTTCCTCATCGAGATAGCCTCACATGCTGCTTGACTTACAGCTATGTACTCTGCCTTTGCCGAACTGAGTGCAACCAGTATCTGTTTCCTGTTGTACCAAGAAACTTCAGCTGACCCAATACTAAAGATCCCTCTTGATGTGCTCTTCCTATCAGATGGACTCCCTGCCCAATCTACATTGGTGAAGCCCTGAAGCTTCACTCCCTTTGTCCGTTTGTACCACAACCCTAACTAAGTAGTGCCTCTGAGTTATCTCAATACATGCTTTTCTGCCTTCCAATACAGCTTGGTAGGCCTAACCATTGCTTGACTAACCTAGTTAACTGCATAACACATATATGGTCATGTGTTCACCGAGTACATGAGTGAACCCACAACCTGCATGTAACTAGTAGCTTCCACTACTTCCCCTGAAGTAGCATCCTCCTTCCTCCAGTTACCAGCTAGAGGATTCTCCATGGGTTTACTTCTCTCCATGTGAAATCTCCTAAGTATCGCATTGGCATACTTGCCTTGAGAAACAAACAACTCCCCATCTCTCTGCCATACCTCCATGCCAAGAAGTAATGCATGATCCCTATGTCAATCATCTCAAACTCTCTTGCAAGGTCCTCCTTGAAAGATTTGATGAGCTTCTCATCACCTGTTAGTATGAGATCATCTACATAAAGTAAAATGATCAAAATCTTACCTTCCACCACTATGTGATACAAGTTCACATCGGATTCACTCTTCATGAAGCCCATCCCAGTGAAGTAGCTATCTATCCTGGTGTACCAAGCATGGGGTGCTTGCTTTAGCCCATACAACACTCTCTTGAGTCAACACACATGCGACTCACGATCCAAGGTTTCAAAACCTTCGAACTACTCTATGTACACCTCTTCCTCAATCATGCCATTAAGAAAGGCAGTCTTCACATCCATCTGATGGATACTCCAACCCATCTATGCAGATAGTGCCAAAATAGATTTGATAGATGAGTACCTTGCAACAGGAGCAAAGGTCTCATCGTAGTAAATCCCCTCTGCCTGTGAAAAGCCACGGGCCACAAATCTGGCCTTATGCTTCTCAACACTACCATCTGCAACTTTATTTACCTTGTAAAGCCAATGGGAGCTCACAACTGACTTGTCCTGTGGTTTCAGGACCACATCCCAAACATTGTTTCTAACTATGGAGTCATACTCCTCCACCATCGCATCAACCCAAACTGGTTGTTGCACTGCTTCCTGAAAGGAAGATGGTTGTGTCAAAACACATGCACCCATAAGTGTTATGTATCCAATGTACATCTCTAGTGACCTCCTCTATCTACATTGAGAAGAGGGTGCTCCCACATTCTCCCGTGCATCATCCAACAATCTGTCAGCCTCTCTAGTGCATTTTATTCCCTCTCTGGAAGACTTTGCCTGAGTGGATGTCTCCACTTCCTGAACCCCTGCATGTGGCTGCCCCACATCAATCTGAGGCTCCTCAACCTTAGGAACTAAAATTTCCTCCTTTATATGTAGCTCAAGGTCCCTCTCAAGGGATACTCGCATGGCCTTCTCCTCATCAAGCTTGACATCCTTGCAAACCACTATCATCTGATTGGTTTGCATGAACACCTGATAGTTGTGGGGAGTATCAGTGTACCCCACAAATATCCTCAACTCTGTTGTTGGCTCAAGCTTATTCTGTGCATCTTTGGTCACATGGCAATAAATCAATGACCCAAAAATTCTGAAGTGACCAACATCTGCCCTCTTACCAAAATAAGCTTCCTCTGGTGTTTTACACTCAAGTATTAGTGGGCTACGGTTCTGAACATAAACCGTTATGTTGCATACCTCAGCCCACAAGTGTAGTGGTAGGCCCTCATCATGCAACATCGCCCTTTCTGCCCCTACTATCCTCTTGTTCTTCCTCTTAGCAACCCCATTTTGTTGAGGGTTATGAGGTGCCATCAACTCTTGTTTAATCCTTTCCACTGCACAGAAGTTCTTAAACTCATTGGAGATATATTCTACATGGTTATCACTCCATAGATATTTAACCTTCTTTCCTAACTCTTTCTCAACCAATGCTTTGAATTCACAAAACTTTGTGAATGTTTGATCCTCTCTGCATGAAAAATATCCAACATTGACGAGAATATTCATCTACAAAAATAGCATAAAACCTGTGTTTGGTGGTGGATACTGTCGAGAATGGTCCACACACATCTGAATGGACTCTTTCCAGAATAGACTCTGCTCAACTGTCTCTATCTCCAAAGGAAGGCATGGTGTATTTTCCCAAAGTACAACCCTTACATGTATCAACTTGCTCAAGCATGCCTTTGGGAAGACCGGTAGAGATTTGTTGCAATATCTTCAAGTCCCCATGATGCAAGTGGCCCAATCACCTGTGCCACAACTCACCAATGTCTCGGCTCAACATCTTTTCCTCTTTTGAACTCAAAGCAATACAATCCTCTACCTCTATCTTATAGAGATTCTGAACTCGAATCCCTATTTTCTTTACTTGACTTGTGGCTATGTGTCGGAGGAACTCCTTTCCTTTCAAAAAGATCACATCATAGCCTCTATCCTCAAGCATGGAAACAGATACCAAGTTCTTCGTTTGTCCGGGTACATGCATAACATTCTTCAAGGTGAGTGGAGCTACATGCTCCCTCTGAAAAATAATAGTTCCCACACCAATAACACTATACTTACCATCATCACCCATCTCGATATGCATCTTGAGATATTTCTCCTCCAATTCACTGAATAACTCTTTGTCGTCAGTCATGTGAAAAGAAGCTCCACTTTCTAAGTACCAGACACTTCCCATCATTGAAGACACCATGCATGCAATGAGGAAAAAGTCCAATTAGAATTGGGAGGCCAAAGCCTCACCTGCCGCTCCTCTTGTGGACTTCTTCAATGGACAATTTGTACAAAAATGATCCATCTTGTGACAATGAAAGCATTTAACTTTTTTCATGTCCTTCTTCTTACCTCCATGATAAGAATCTGATTTGGAATGAGAAATTTTACCTTTCCCCTTCCTTGCCTTAATTGTTAAGGCACACTTCTCTTCATCATCAGTATTTGATGAAGAGCCATCCCTGGTATTCCTCCTGATCTCATCCTGCATCAAATCTGACCATATTCGTTCCTAATATGGCAGCTTCTCCCAATCATTGACATAGTCATGATAAGTATGCCAACTCTTTGGGAGTCCAAGAAGAGCAAGGCTCACCATATCCTCCTCGAAAACTGTGATTCCAACACTTCCAAGTTCATCCTGACATTGAGTGAACTTGATCAAGTACTTTGGAATCGTCTCATCTTTCTCCATCTTGATTTTATGAAGTTTATCCTTTAGTGCCAACTTCCTTTGATCACTACTATTCTGATACAAGTTTTTCAATGTTTTCCACATAGCATGCGGAGTTTCTTGCCATGGAGACTCAAGACAATACGGTCTCGAACTCCCTCAAGTATTATTCGTCTTGCCTTCGCCACACACTTCTTCCATTCAGCCAAGTTCTGTGCATTTGTAGTTGCTGGCTTGGGGACTTCTTAATCAATGAATTCCTTCAAACCATTATCTTCTAGCATAACCTCCATCCTGTCCCTCCAGACTATAAAATTTGTGTTGCCTTCCAAGGCATACTCAAGCCTCAACCCATGGAATTCCATTTGCCGATCCTGAAGTATGTATGCAAATTCGACTTTCACTTGTAACCCAAAAACTCAAAACTTTGAAATCTACTCTAGAGAGTTGATTTTAAATCAACGATATCTCCCTCATCTGAACTTTGATTCGGTTGATTTTTTTTTTTTAATTTGGGTATCTTTTCCCAAGGAATCCAAATCTGCAATTTTTTCTGAAAATTTGGTACCTAAATTCTCATAACTTCTCTACAAACTCTCGGCCCAAAACAATCTTGCTCTAATACCATGTAGAAAAACCTGTAGATTCACATGCTCATGTAATCTATTAAAACAAGAGACAACAATCTACTTAAACTCTTTACAGTGGAAGCCCATAAACATCGAGCAAACAATAATCAATAGAGGAAGACAATTAAAGGCACATAACACAATAAATATCCAAGGAAAGCCACAACTCAAAACCCCACTATCTGTTTTATATTAATCAGGACAATCAAGATGAAATTACAATGCTTATTCTCTCTAGAACAATCCCAGCACTCAGTAAATTCAATCTCCAACTCATAAGAAAGCTCAAGGCCAAAGCTTAGCCAATTCACAAGCTCTCCAAGTCTTTATTCCAATGTGTAATTCCTATGAAGGATATCTTGTATTTAAAGGGAAATAAAGCCTTTAAAAATAGCACAATCCCTCAAGGATCGGTTCCTGATTGCATGCACTGTCAGTGCAACTCAGAAAAATACAAAACAATTAATACATTGTCCCTGCACTCTAGTCTCAACTGGGTCTTTCTCAGAATCAACATGCATGAGTTTCTGATGGTGGAATCTTCAATTAACTAGAGTAGCACTAATTAGGTCACTAGTGTCCCAACTAATTGTTTACTCATTATTAGTTCCTGAAACTAATTGGAACTAATTTAACTGGACTTAACTCAATAAACTAAGTTAACTAATTACAACTCATGCTTAACTCCTATAAGTTAGGGAGAACATATACATGTCTTCTAAAAGACTTCCAATTTGAATTTCGTAAATTAATTAAGTTAATTAAACTTAATTAATTATTTTGAAATTGCTATGAGAAAAGAATTATATTTTAATTCACAATTTAATTCAAGGACAAATTAAACTGGAATTTCTTGTTGCCATTTCTCAACAAGTACATTAGTAGACTTTAACATCTTCCTATTGAATGGGTGTGAGATGGCCTTTGACAACCCATGCTTATTAGATCAAGATGTTTTCTACCAAACTAATTGTGAATGATTGAAGGTTATGTGATGATGTTGTAAAAAGATTCAACGTCACTCACTTTAGTTTTCACAATAGAATCTCAAACATGAATGCTTCATGGAACATTACATTGCATATTCTACAATCAATGGAAGAAGAGAAGGCTACCCTTTTTATAGTATCTTGTCAACACCACGATAATGACCTTTAAGAACTACTCTAGTTTGTTTTTGTAGTTGTGTATTTACTTGACGAAAAATAAGTTTTTATGTGAAGAGAAACAACCTTGAATGATATGATTCAATGCTATGCTAAACTTTTTCAAAAACCAAAAGGATGCATCATTGGCACACAATTGAGCATTTTACCTAGTTTCAACAAGGAGTAGATTTTTTGAATGAGGCATCACACAAAAGCTTTCTTTTGGAGAATGAAATTATTTGAGGTGGGTCTATGAGTTATTACAAAAATGGAATATTCACTGAACATGTCATATGCACATAGATATCATAGAACCAAAGTTGAATTACATACCACTAAGAGACTCTTTTATGCCATAGTTATAAACATATGGTTCATGACCAGATATATGCTTTGGTATAATCAATGAAGCACTTATCTATCGCATAGTGAATCTTGTTTATCAATGTTTTGAACCGTCATATGTGGTTCATCATCAAGATGAATTTAAGATGAGAAAAATGGATTTAAATAGAATTAATATAGAGAGCAAACCTAAAGGAATAATGAGCACAAAGTTGACAAGAAAAAACAGTGAAGTAAATATATGGTAAAAAATATTTAATATTGAAAAATATTTATTAATAAATATTAATATATCAATTATTATATTTCAACGTATTAGTGAATATTATATCACCAAATATATAATAAATATAATATTTATGTAGAGAATATAATAATATAATGTAATATAAGATGATGTATATGATATATCATATAGATACATAAAAAAAAAATGTATGTGTTTATTGAATTTAATATATTAAAGAATATCAAATATTATATTCTTTATATAATCTAGAATATATATTATCTTTTGATTTAGTTACCGGGGAATCCACGTAAAACCATTTTTTAACATTTCAAATCCCAATCGGATCCATCATCGGACTTCTTGAATGTTGTAGTAGAAGAGCTTGATTCAGGTATTTAAATAGTTATCAAAGTAGATTTTAAGGAAGAGATTAATATGACTTGTTTTAATAATATTATTGCAATATCATAAAAATTAATATATTAAATTAGTTAGTATTAATTAGTATTAACAATATCAAAAAATAATTAATACTTAATAATTAATAATTAATAGTTAATTAATATTAATACTAGTTGATGATTAATATCAAGACCTAATACCCCCGATCGGGGTGAAAACGGCAGCGACGAGGGTGATCAGTGTGATGGCAGGGAGGGGCTATGATAAGCCACCTTGCACTCGGAGAATTCTGCAAGTGGACAGGACGGTTGACAGACCGGGCATAATTGTAAAGAGCAGCGGAGATGGAGCAATGAAGGCCAGAGGTGGTGCAAGAGGCGGTGCTCCAGTGATGGGACATGGGTTAGCCGGCACAGCACTATGCTGAGGAGGAGTGGGAGATTATGGCAAATGCAGGTGACAGAGGGCGGTGGTTAGCAGAACAGGAAAGGACGGCAAGATAAAGGAATTGGATACGGGATGGGGCATAAGGATAGGAATGCAGGTAATTCCCTCGGTGCGAGTGTGGACAAGAGTAAGGATTTGGAAACCAGAGCAAGAAATAAAGCAGGGAGGAGACAACAGAAGGGTCGACCTCCCATCCTTGTAAAAACCAATTGTAAGGCAACAGAGAGAAAAATGAGGAAGGAAGTGACTGGTACGAGCAGGGGAGGAAGCGCTACGGGAAAGGAAGGAAATATGGTTGACTCCTGGGAAGCAATGGAACAGAATCAGTTGGGCACGGAGGGGAAAAAAGAAGGAGAGGATACGTATAACCCAGAACAAGGCTGTCAAGTGCAGACGAGGAGAAGCGGAATGGGGAAAGGGAGGCCTCCTAAGGACAGGAAAACAGAAGAAGCAAGGAATCGGGAGAAGAAAGCCAGAGGGCGAGGAGAGGAAGGCTGCCTTGGAGCCCCCCTCAGGCATAACTAATCAAGGAAGCAAGGTAAAAGAGGGCAATAAAGCTAGCGCAGGACAGGGAAGGGGCCATAGAGGCAGAGGGAGAGGACGTCAGGCTGGAAACCAGTAGCGGAGCTCCCCACCACCGGTAGGAAAAAGACGTGGCAGGAAAACGCTGAAGCATCAGGTACAGTATGTGGAGAGGGCGTATAACGAAGAAACAAATGCGGATATTCGGAAGATAATCCAATAGCTGGAGGAAGAGGCCACACAAGAGCAGTCGGAGCCCGAAATGGAAGACTGGGAGTATCTGTTGCCGGACCCGGGAAACACCAGAGGTCGCATGTCCCTGTACAAGCAGGCTCTCCATGTGTATTGGGTAATGAAGAGGCTGTTGGCAAAAGTTATGGAACAAGTTGCTATGGAGATGGCAGAATTGGCCTAGGGAATCCCAAATCTGAAAAAATAGATGAAGAACCTTCAGATAACCCTTCTTATGCAGGATAGCAAGCTTGATGAGATTCAGCAACAGATAAAGAAGCTCATTCCTGGAGCAAAGGAAGAAGACAACCAGCCAAGCGCCATGGCAGACTGATATTTCGAGTTATGTATAAAGTTTTTCTTAGTTAGGATGTTGAGAGCTTGCTCTCCTTTTGTTATATTTTATAATGCAAATAGGAAACAGTAATAGTCTCTTTGAATGTTTAGTATATTTGGCCTAGACAAGCAGACTAAGTATTTTTTGTTTCTGGATGGCTTTTAAAAACTTAAGGTGGCCAACAGGCCCGGTTTCCCTTCGGGCGGGTTGAGGCCACTGTATGCATGTACAGGTTCTAACTCGAATTAATATGAATGGTTCCACGTTAGCTTACAAAAATAAATATCAAGACCTAATAATTAATATTAATAATTAAAATTAAGACATGTTAAATTTTTATTAACTAATTAATAGATTTTAATACTAATAATAATAGTTAATGATAATAGTTATGTGAAATATTTATTAATTTATATATATTATTAGTATTTAGTGAATAGTAATTATATGTATTAATATAAAAGTATTACTAATTATTATTTTAAAATATATTAATTAATTATATTAATAATATTAAAAATTATTAATCACTTAAAATTAGTAAATCATTAATTAATAATAAATAATTAATTCAATATAATAATTAATATCAAGATTTAATACTTAATATTAATAATTAAAATATTAATCATTATTATGAAAAAATTTATAGGACATGTTTAATTTTTATATAATTAGTTTAACTAATTAATAGATTAGTTAACTAGTTTAACTATTGAAACAGGTCGCTTCTTGTAGACAAGATTCAAGGAACATGGAGTTGATATTAGGAATGAAAGGTCATGTACTCCGACCTTGGTCGAACACTCCTCAAAAACTAAGCACCATGTCTGCTTGGAAAACGCCTCAATTGTTGCAAGGGAAGAATAGTATCATAGGCGAAAGATTAGAGAAGCTTCTGAAATTATCAAGCATCCACATAATCTCAACATAGACAATGGTATGGAAATTAGTGGTAGTTGGCTTCCCTTAATCAGAGAAATTAAGATCACAAATACAACTCAGGTATAGAAATCAGTGGGTAAGTATCCCTCTCCTGGTTTAACAATTAGTAGTTAGTAGCATTGCTATAATAATTTAAGTATAATAATAATAATAACAATTAGTATTTAATTATAACATTTACAATAATAATTATGATAATAGCTATTACAATTATCATTAACTATTATTATAAATTGTTATTATTAAGTATTAATTAAAATCTATTAATGAATCTATTAATTACTTAAACTAGTTATATAAATATTAAGCATGTCCTAGGAAAATTTTCATAATAATGATTACTATTTTAATTATTAATATTTAAGTATTAAGTCTTGATATTAATATTAATAGTAATTAATTAATTATTATTAATTAATGGTTACTAATTATTAAGTGATTATTAATTATTAATATGATTTTAATTTATTAATATTAATTAATATATTTTTTCTATGTAAGCCTAATTCTATTAATAAAACCAAAATATAATTACAAAGAGGCCCTACCTCAACCGTTGTCACTGAAGTTCATCAAGAAAGTCTGAACTGCCCCAGATTTCGGGAAACCAGTTTGACATGGCAAAAGACCAAACAAATAACCCGAGACTATCACCAAAGGAAAACCATACATAAGACCTGGACCCATGTTTAAGGCGAAAACCAGAGGAAGATTCCACACAGCATCACCTGATGCTACTGCAAAATGACAAACCCGCTTATTGTTCATACAAACAGCAAAAACAACAAGAGATTGGACCAAACCCGTGACAAGTGACAAGTGACTGGAACAAAAATAACAAGTGACAAGTGACTGGACCAAACCTGTCAGCAGCAGAAGTCCGAGTTGGCGCTTGGGTGGCCACAGATGCCACGTGGCATCATTTGTTATCATCCTAGTCAGGTGGCTCCTCGATAATGAGGCAGGCGTATTGGTCCCAGTCTTCATCCTCCTCTACCACGTCACCCTTCGCTACGCCACCTCGAGGCTCCCTTGCATGCTAGGTGCCGCTCGAACTGCCAGCTAGTTCCATCTTTATTGAAGCTCCTGTTGAGCTGCCACCATCTTGTTGAATGTCACCAGCGTGAACTTCTTCACCATGCAGACTGCCATGACGAACACCCCTGCAAACATCCTTCGGGATTTTCTCAGAACCACGACCAACTCCCTGATTTCTCTCCTCCTGAGAAGGCGCTTCAGAATTTCTCGCATGAGCACTGTTCTGCTCATTTTCTTCAAAGAAAAATATGGTCACATTGGCAGTAATGATGGGCCTGTTCAGGCTACTCTGGAACCTAAACTGTGTCAAGTGAGGGACAGAGCTGGGATGCAGAGGAGAAATTGCAGTGTGGATCCAAATATCACTATGCGCAGCCATTGAGGCCTGGCCTTCCACCCGTCCACTACGTGTATGGGGATAGTGTCTGGGTGATGACCTGGGAGGAGACAACTTCTCATGGGAATGAGGGGGAGAGGTAGGAACACAGCTCTGCGTTGCTTGTGGGCGAGCGCTACCACCACAGGTGCCTCCTCTGCGACTCCTCATGCGGTGACGGACCATATCAGTGAGGTTGGCATGCAATTCAGTTGGACAGGAGGTCGAGAAGGAGAACAGGTTGTGAACAGAGGGCTCTTGTGCAAGATTTAAAGGGCAGTGCCTGGAATGGGAGTAATGGTATCCATTTCCGAGGTCAATGCAGCAAAGAAGCCAACATCGGCTTTCGGTGACAGTTCTGCTGCAAGAATTCCCAGCCTGAGGCAGACAGATGCAGAGGGAGGGAGGATAAATAGGGGGGTCGAGAGGCTCCATATTATTTCCAACCGCTTCCGGATCTCGGCCTGAGGGGCCATTTTATGCTGCTCGCAGGCTTGCCTGCGCTCGTCTAAGGTGAGCGTTGAACAGAGCGCTACCCACCATCTGGCAGGTCCGATCGCCGACGGTCCGTTGGGTAGCCATTAATGGTCTTGGATTTCACCCGCATCTGGGTAATATTAATTAATATTAATTGATTTTAATATATTAATTATTATTAATATTAATATATTTTAATAATAATAATAATAATAATTTTAATATTAATACAATATATTACTATTCACTAAATACTAATATATATAAAATAAATAAATATTTCACAATACTATTATCATTAGCTAATAATTATTATTAATTTAAAATCTATTATTAAATTTATTAATTAATTAAATCTATTAATTAGCTAAATAAAAATTAAACATGTCTTAATTTAATTATTAATATTAGTTATTAGGTCTTGATATTAATCATCAGCTATTATTAATATTTAATTAATTATAATTATTGTTATTAAGTAATTATTAAGTATTAATTATTTTTTGATTGTTATATTAATTAATGTTAATTAATTTTAATATATTAATTATTATGAATATCTGCAATTAATATTATTAAAACAAGCTGACATTAATCTTTTCCTTAAAATCTACTCTCATAACTATTTAAATACCTAAATCAAGCTCTTCTACTATCAACATTCAAGAAGTCCTGATGATGGATCCGGGTTGGGATTTGAAACGTTGACGAAAAATGGTTTTTAATGTGGATTCTCCGATAACTAAGTCAAAAGATATAAACCACAAATGTCTCAAATCCAGAATATTATATTATTTTATATTAATGACCAAAGAATGAATATAAAATATTATAGTGTTTAATATAGTTTAAAATGTTGATTTGTAGCTTGGGAGGTACTCCAAGACTTGAGGATCCACGGTTTGGAGGAAGGAGTTCCACAAGTGGCCATGTGGACATGAAACACAAGTTTGAGGTTGTGCACCCATCGATGTTGGGGACAAAACCATGGAGAGATTTCGATATGTGATGGCTGAGGATGATAGTGCACGTCGAAACGATTTTGACACATCGAAAATCCTCTGATTCTGAGTTGTAGAGATGGAATTATGAATTTTTGAAGTTAGAGTGTGGACTTGCATGAGAAGAAGTCAAATCGGCCTAGTGTTAAGAGGCCTAATGACAAGTTGCCAAGCCCGCTTGGATGAATGGTTGGATCCCTTGTGTTTAGTATAAATACAAGATGAAGTTGGATTCATTTACCACCATCATAGAGCAAGACAAGAAAGAGATTTGAATACACTTGTATCTTTGTTTGGGTCATAGGTTAGGAGCAGCCAAGTTAACCTTGTTGATTTAACTTTGGGTGTCGAGTTAACCTTGTAGTAGGGCTACATAGGAGAGGAGTATTTGTGGGTTTTTCTCGTGTGTTTGTGGGACAAACTTGAGTATGAAAGACCTCAAGAAAAGGTCACACTTCATAGCAGCTACAAGAGGGGTCGAGGGTTTGTACTAACTTAGAACAGGCGGTCGAGAGGCCTAATCAAGGTGCAGACCAATCATAAGGACTGACGAAGAATGGAGGAACCACCTAAGAGGATAGTCACAGACTTTAGGTGAGCTATGGGACTGTTCTGTGCGAGAATTTTAGTAGTTATTCATCCCTGAACATGCTGAGATGATGACTAAACTATGACGATTAGGTCGCAACCCTATGTGGTTGTTTTGAGGGTCAAACAAGCCCTAAATAGGGATTTATAGCAGCTTATTCACACAATGAAGTTACCAGCCTTGTGGAGGAGGAGTTATAGTTTTATGAGGCAGATTTGACCATAAATGGTGGTAGGACGAGGGCTACAATTGTGCCCTAACCCATGATAAGATCTCTGCAGTTATGAACAATAGTCTTCAAGGTATGTATCTTATTCATTATTTCTAAGTGTTGGGTCCATCATTGACCAAATTGGATGGTATATCTTGGTAGCCTGTAATCGCTAAACAAGGAGGGGAAAACCTGGAGGTTAGATGCCCTAACCAAGGCTAGTTTCTACAATGATTTGGTTGTTTGTGCATTGAGGATCAGTGTCCTAGGAGATGGTTGTTGGTGAATTATGTTGGAAGCCAAGAGGAGGGTTTCCTAGGTGTGAGGATTCCCTCGCTAGAGGCAGATGCTACAATGAGTATTGGTCACTCGTGGTCTGTTGGAGCGTAGCGTGAGAGTGGGCCAAGTGTAAAAATGGATGGGGAATTTGTGGTCTTTTGGAGGGTAGCATGATAGTGTGCAAGTTGGAACCTGATGTGAACCATCTTCATGGACCTAGATAGTTTCTATAGTGGCAATTTTTGAGCTAAAGGGTTGACGAACCAAAGGGGCAATTGATCAACCCTAGACTTGTGTGTGGAGAGGGACTTCTAAAATAGATGATAGGCAGTCCTCCTAGCCCATGTTCACTATGGGAGGTGGAAATTTTGCAGTGATAGGTGGTGGCCCTCCCTGTCCTATGTTGGTATTCATTGGAGCAGTACAGGAAGACCATAGGGGGTTGAAGTCCCTAAGTAGCTGAGGAGCAACAGTGGGAAAATTGAGAGTTGTTCATAAATGAAGTTGTGAACAACTTGATAGAAGTCGTTGTGTGTTGTGCCCTTCATGGACTAAGGCACAACTAGTGAGTAGATTGATAGTCGGGGTTCAATGGCCAAATGGACTTGGAGCATTGATAGAGTTGGAAGCTGTAGATCGAGAGTTGAAGGACTGGGCAGGTACAAGGTACGACCGAGAGGAGCTAAGAGAGCATGCTACATCAACCAGATGGTCAATTTATCTTTTATGGGAAGATTGGTTGTCGATGGACTAACACCAAGCCCTAGTTTTATGTCTTGTATCAGTGGATGTATGAAGGCCATTATCCATCGTGCGAGAGCCCTAGATTGTTTTTTTTTTTCACTTCTGGTTCACGGATACCCAGGTCAGTGGGTAGCCGCTACATCCAGGGTTATAACTGAGTGGACGCAACCCGAAGGGCATCAACACCCATCGGCCTATTTACTGACCTGACCCCAAGAGCTTTCAGGAATTGACCCTGTGACCTCCCATTGTCGAGGCACTTGATTTGACCGATTGAGCTAACTCTTGGGGCTGAGAGCCCTAGATTGTTGTATTATATGTCGATTAATATAACGAAGTTGGGTTGAAATTTGTAAAAAGTTGTCCATATTTTATGCACTAGTAGATTTACTGTTGTTCATATTTCACTATGCAAAGTAGTATCGTTGTGATTATTGGTTTGGTAGCATCATAGATTTTGATATTCTATCCTAGACCCAAGATTGTGGAAAATGACATGGTATTAGAGTGTATCTGAGCTACTTTGAGGAACAATGAATCAAAGCATGCACTGTGAAGCAAATTAGAGGGAGTTGTAGGTGTCTAGATGATGGAGCAGAGGGTTCAGCTAAAGACATAAGTATGTGGTCTCGATAGATTACATGGTAAGATGCGATGGGAGTTCTAGTGGCGGGCCTTGGGAACAACAATTTGTTGTAGGGAAAATTGTTGATCGTGGATTTCCTTTGACTTGCCATGGATGGTTGGGACAACTCGAGGGTTTCTTTGGCTTGGACGAGATCAAGTTGATCGAGATGGCTTCATGTGATGGACTATGGATTGACAGGCTAGAGTCTTCATCAGATCGTGATGTTGCATATCCAAGATTGAAGGGATTTCCACAAGTGGTATTTGATTCAGGAGGATGAGTGCTTGGATGACTAAGCCAATAAAGATTGTCTAGACTGAGAGGGATTCTAGCCTCAGAGGGAGCAACAGTATGGAGGTTTGGGATCATAAGGTTTACATGTGATGAGATAGAGGCACTACCGAGATTGTAAGGTTCATTCTATAGATTATGTTGCAATGATGAACACCAGATGGGCTAGTGTCGTCAAATGATGATGGTTACTTCCTAGTCTTGGAAGTACCTCCCTTACTAAGAGGGAGTGTTGATTTTTGTAGCTTGGGAGGTAATCCAAGCCTTTAGGATCGAGGGTTTGGTGGAATGAGTTCCACAAGTGGCCTTGTGGGCTTGAAACCCAATCTTGGGGTTTTGCACCCATCAATGTTGGGGATAAAACCATGGAGATATTTCAACATGTGATGGATGAGGATGATAATGCACGTTGAAACAATTTTGACGCATCGAAAATCATCCAATGTTGAGTTGTAGAAATGGAGTTATGAATTTTTGAAGTTAGAGTGTGGGCTTGCATGAGAAGAAGTCAAGTTGACCTAGTGTTAATAGGCCTAATGACATGTTGTTAAGCCCCCTTGGACGAACAGTTGGAGCCCTTGTGTTTACTATAAATACAAGGTGAAGTTGGGGTCCGCAGGTTAGGAGCAGCCAAGCGAAGGAGGAGAAGCCTAGCATTGGAGCTTTTCTATGACTATTTGGGTGTCGAGTTAACCTTACAGTAGGGACACGTAGGAGAGGAGTATTTGTGGTTTGTTCTCGTGTGTTTGTGGGACAACCTTAAGTAGGAAAGACCTCAAAAAGAGGCCGCACTCCAAACCAACAACCACAGGAGGAGTCGAGGGTCTGTACTGACCTAGAATAGGGGGACGAGAGTCCTAATCAAGGTGCAGACCCGTACTAAGGATCAACAAAGAATGGAGGAGCCACCTAAGAGGATAGTCACAGACTTTAGGTGGGTTATGGGATTGTTTTATGCAAGAATTGAAGTGGTAATTCATCCCTGAACATGATGATATGATGACGAAACTATGATGATTAGGCTACAGACCTGTGATGGTTGTTTTGAGGGTAGAACAAGCCCTAAACAGGGAGTTGTAGGAGCTTATTCACGCAGCAAAGTTATCGACCTTGTGGAGGAGAAGGAGTTGCAGTCCTATGAGGCATATTCGACCATAGATGGTGGTAGAACAAGTGCTACATTTGTGCCCTAACTAGTGATCAGATATATGCAGTTATGAACAAAAATCTTTAAGGTATGTTTCTTCTTCATTATTGCTAAGTGTTGGGTCAAGCATTGACCAGGTTGGATGGTATATCTTGGTAGCCTGTAGTGGCAAAATGAGGAGGGGTAGACTTGGAGGTTAGATGCCCTAACCAACAATAATTTCCACGATGATTGGTTGGTGGTGCATTGAGGATGGGTGTCTTAGGAGAGGACTATTGGTGAAGTTTGTTAGTAGCCAAGAGGAGGGTTTCCTAGGTGTGAGGATGCCCTAGCCAGGGCCAGATGCTACAGCGAGGACTGATCACTCGTGGTCTATTGGAGGGCAGCATGAGAGTGGGCCAATTGTGAACGTGGATTGGGCATTTATGGTGTGTTGGAGGACAGCGTGATAGTGCCCAATTTGGAGACCGTTGTGCACCATCTTCATGGACCTAGATGGTTCCTAGAGTGGCAATTATAGATCTCAAGGGTTAATGAACCAGAGGAACAGTTGAGCAACCCTAAACTTGTGTGTGGAGAAGGACTTATACAACAACAATCTTCATAGCCCAGTTCACTATGGGAGATGGACATCTTGCAGTGATAGGTGGAAGTCCTCCGTGCCCTATGTTGGTCTTCATTGGAGCAGTGCAAGAAGACCATAGTGGGTTGAAGTCCCTAGTTAGTTTAGGAGTAGCAGTGGGAAAATTGAGATTTGTTCACAAACATATTTGGAGCAACTCGACAGGAGTCTCAATGTGTTGTGCCATTGATGGACTAGGGCACAACTAATGATTAGATTTATAGCTGAGGTTCAATGGCTAGATGGACTTGGAACATTGATAGAGGTAGGAGTTGTAGATCGAGAGCCGAAGGACTGGGCAAGTACAAGGTACAACCGAGAGGAGTTGAGAGAGCACGCTACACCAACCAAGCCTTGGTTTTGTGTCTTGTATCAGTGGATGTATGAGGGCCATTATCCTTGGTATGGGAGCCCTAGACTGTTGTATTATATGTTGATTAATATAATGAAGTTGGGTTGAAAATTATAAAAAGTTGTCCATATTTTGTGCATGAGTAGATTTACTGTTGTTTATATTCCATTGTGCAAAGTAGTATCATTGTGATTCTTGGTTTGGTAGCGTATGAGATTCTAAGATTCTATCCTAGACCCAAGATCGTGGAAAAACAACATAAAATTTTATATTAATATTAATAACTAAACAGTTAATCTAGTAAAGTTAATAAGAAAGAGGAAAGACAAGGAAGTTAGTTAAAGGCAGATATTGAGGTTAAGGTGGGGATCCATTTTTAGTTTATCTTCCATCCTTCATCTCTATTAAGATTATTAGGGAGCTTACTTATTTCAATGGCTTCCCTAAATTTTCTATGCCGATAGGGATCAACTTTGGAAAAGATGCAAGTATTTTCAATGCAAATATGGTGTTTAGTCTTATTAGAATGTTCAACGAATGAGAAATATTTAAAACGACTATGGTTTATGTCAGTAGAGTATTTCTTGAAACCTTGTTTTTATGATGTGCCCAATTTCACCAACATATGGAACCACACAGGAATAAGGGATTTAATAAACTCCTTTTTGACTTATAGGATCAATGGGATCTTTGATGGATTTAGGCAAGTTAAAATGGTGTTTATGGGTTTAAAAGTGGTCATAATGTTTTTCTTTCTAAGAATGTGGGCAATCTTGTCTATAGTTCCATGAATGTAGGGGAGGTGGAATTTGCCTACAACATTGTTCACATGTTATTTTCTTTAGACCCTTTATTATCATTTTTGAATGCCTTAATGCCTTGGTGTTTTTTATATCCATTATTTTTTAAAGCCTCCATAATATGGGTCTTTTTAGTTTCAAAATGTTCATTATCAGAAATTTTGATAGCCCTGGTCGTTAAAGTGTTGAGAACACAAAGTTTTTGGGAAGGATGGTGATGAGAGTTAGCATGTAGGTATTGCTCAGTGTGAGTCTTTTTTTGATAAAATTCATGGGACATGGAACTGTCTTGATTTCTAGAAATGAGAATGCTAAGAAAGGGAAGGCTACCATCGACTTCAGCTTCCATTGTAAATTTGATCAACTTCAATTGATTGTTGAGGTGTTGTTTGAAAATTTCTAATTTCTCCCTTCAAAGTGGCCATTTGATAAATGTGCCATTAACAAACTTTTTCCGAAGTTTCGGTTTGAAAGTAGCAAATTTAAGGACTTCAGTTTCAAAGTCTTCTATGAATATTGTGACATCCCCTATGGGTTAATTTCCCCTTGTAAAACATTTCCTTGTAATTATGTAATTATGTAATTGTAAATTAAAAATGGCTAAGAGAGGGACACATATTCCATTTCTTGAGGAGGAAGATTAATTGAGGAGTTGGTAGTTTTAAATATCATTTATAGTCAGACTAAGTGGTTTTAATGAGTTGATTATGTTATTAACTCAGCTAAAAACAAGGACATGTCCATGATCCTGTTGGAGAAAAACACAAGGCAAGGAAATGGAAATATTTATGACGAAGTATGGATTGCACTAGCCACAAGGAGGGCCTGAGCAAACCCAAGAAAATGCAAATGGTTGGTCTACAGAAAATGATGAGAAGACACTCCTTCATTCAGTTACAATGGGAGGAAATGGGAAAAAAGGGTGGGAGGGAATTCTCTCAATACAAATTCTCTCATGCATTGTTGAAAAAGGAAATGGAGGCCGAGATGCTCCAGTGGGGAAAACACCCATGACTCGTGCGCACATGTGCACATGCAGAGAAAGAAACAGGGAAAAGATAGGGAGCCTTGTGAGGCTCCTGGATGGTCAAGTTGAACTACTGAGAGGGCAGGAAAAGATATGAGGACCAAGAGAATGTTGGGACATGAGAAGCTCTATTGATGGCCAATTGAGGAACCCATGAGGCTTGTTGACTGATAATCATAGAGTAGTGGTTGTTCCTTGTAGGGCTAATAAATCCACTTGAGGATATGTTGGTTAATAACTTTGAGAGGTGGATGCACCCAGGGTTAGTGGGTTGATAACACCTAATGGTAGTTCCATGGGATTGGGATAAGAACACAAGTGGAATATTCCACTAAGTTGTTGAAAGGTGAACTCTTATTCATTCAAAGGTAATGTTATTAACTATATATCTCTCTCTCCCCATACATGAGTTGATACTCTTTGTGTCTAAATCCCAAGAGATGTTGGGATGTTGTAAGTCCCTCTGCATAAAATAAAGTGTTCCCTGCCTGAAGTGGAATTGTTAAAAAGTTGGCGGGTGAAGGAAGTGTGACCTTAAGACACCTTATTCCATCTGATAATATTGGTTCAAAACTCCTTTGAAAACACTCTACCTCAAGCTTCGAATCTATCTCAGGGGTGACAATTATGAGTAACCCTAGTTGTAGCTTGTCTATGGTTGGGTGGAGAGTTCGAGTCTCAATGTCAGTTGTTGAGCACATTTTAATAAGATAAGTAAATTCAAGCCTTTATACATTGATTATTATGGCTATGTTTAATGCATTGGATTTAACAATTTTGATGATATTGGTTCATTGTGTTGGTTAATGCATTGATATATTAAGGAAATGAGTTCGTGTCTAATCCTAAGCTTTGTGCCATGGATGAGGGATGGTTCATCCATGGAGGGCTGATATATTCATGATTTCTTATGTTTAATGTATTTATTATTATATGTTGACAACAGGATGTTAATTTACTCAAGTTAATGACCAGGGAGGTCAATTTGGCATGGAAATGTATTACATATGCCTAGAATAGAAGCTTAGAAAAGGTTTATTCCTGAATTCATCATGAGCCTTCAAATTGGTCTAAGTGGCCTATGCGTTGAGAGTTGGGTAGATCTATGTAATATTTATCATTTTGTCAAAGGAATGTTTCAATTCCTATGTTTACTCTAAGTTCGAATTCAATCTAATTTATTGAACATGGAGGGTGAGCAAATCCTTGTTGTTAAAATGCTCTCGTTGTGTTTTAATGCCCTGAGTGACTAACATGTATATCTGGTTGGCATTTATTTATGAGCTTAGGAAGGTGTTGTGGCTACAACCCCCCATAATTTTTTTACAAAAGATATGGGGACCCTATATGTAAATTGTGGTCATATCACTCCATTCATGTTTTGATTTTGTTAATTTTGTGGGAGTTTCACTTTTCTCGATTTTCCACTTTGATTGATTCATTGTCTATGATTTCTCACGAGCCTTCGAACAACTCTAATTTTGGACTTACGGTTTGAAAATGACACTTCTTAAAACTTTGGTTGAATTTAACCAAATATGTAAAAAATGTATATACTTTTAATTTGTAAATTTAATTAATTAATAATGCAAATATAACTATTAAATAATTTATTAATTGAAATAGTAAGCTTAATTAATTTCTAAATATTAATTTTTAATTATTTATTATTTTTAATTATATTAATTTTGTATTATTTATTTATTTATTTAAGATTATATTGAGCCACTATAGCTGAGCCTTGTATATATATTAACTATACCATTAAAAATATATATATATATATTGTAAAATTTAACAATATATATAACAAATAATTTTAAAAATTAATTAATATATGAGGTCATCCCGTTGGAGGCACCCCAGAGGTTCAACCTTAATAATGTTTCATGCTCCCAGGATCCCCTCCTTGGGATGACGTAAGTAGAGGCGTTGAAGGTTTAGTGGGAGGGGCTCTAAGGGTTGTTGTATTCAACATGAAGGAGCTTGTTAACATAGTACAAGGTGGGGAGGGGATCCACTCTCCACGTGGGCTCCCCTCCTCCCAATTCGTTTCATTTTTATGTATTATCACTACACCTCCTGTTGAATTCATCAATACCCTTTATTTTATTTTTTTGTAAGCTTAGGTAGGTCCTCCTTTTCTATTTATATAAAAGCAAGTTGAATCCACATACTGTCAATAGGTGGCCTCAACTTGCCCAATGGGAAACCAAGTCTATTGGCCACCTATGCATATTATAAGCCATCCAAAATTGGTAAGTTATCAGTCTTTCTACCCAAGCAATATATACAGAACTATTTATAAACCAGTCTTTAATCTTAGGTCCCATAAGCATGCATATAAAAAGAAAACTAGTCACTAAAAAAACAGTAACCTGAGATCCATGAGCTCAATCTATTCCTTGGGTTCTTCCTGATCTGACTCAACGTTCGCTGGGTCTTCAACTGAATCTCTATTCGTTGGTGTCATTTCAATGATGCATGGAATATGTCTTTGTATTCGGTCTAATCTTATGCCTTGCTTGCATAGCTAGAACTGTATGGTTTGCAGGTCGCATTTATAATCTGGCATGTCTCTAATTATCAAAGCCATCCCCATGGACACTTGTTCCATCTCTTTTCCAACTAGCCTCTTCATGAGCCAGTACAAATGTAAGGTATGTTTAAATTGAGAAAGTGTACCTCTAGTATTTCTATGATCGACAATGAGATCTCTCCATTCCTCCATTTCTTCCTCCAATTCCTCCTCCCTAATCCTTTCCTCTATTTCCTCAATACTTTTCCTTATCCCTTCATGTGTGCCTTTCATATAAGCCTTGGTTGCTTCCTTCACGGTCTCATCCATGGGACGTCTTCCCATCATTTTCCTAAGGTTCCCATATCGTGAGAGCGAGGTCCTTTATTTCCCTGTCCTCTGTGACCTCGTCCTTTGGCTACCCGCGCCATGTCTCCGGTCTCTACTACATGTTCACAATGGACACAGTTTATAGTCAGGATAAAACAACCATTACCCGTCCAAATTCCAATTGTTTCAGAGTGTTTCTGTCTGCATGCGCTATCTCTGCTATGTCTGCACTCCTTTGAGCCCAAGTACTCCACTGAGCCAGGGATGGTCCTCACCTTTTCCCTGCTCCCTCTATCCTACTTCTCTTTCGGACCCCTGGGTACTGTCTCACCTCCTTTTTCATGCCCTCCCTCCTTGGGTTCCCTCAGGCTAACCCCCTCTCTAGGCAGCCCCGAGATAGTGAACATGAGGAGCTTCCCACTAAAATTCTCCTTTCCCTTATTGCCTTGATGGCTGACACCACTCCCTCTCTTCACAACATTACCCCCTGGAAGGTCACCCCATTCTTTCTTGGCTTCCTGCCCGGCTTCCCCTCACAAGCTCACTCCCCTCCGCTACCCGAGCTTACCTCAACTAACCAGAATTTCTGCCTGAAGAAATTTTCCGAACTCTCAGAACTCCCTGCCACCCTGATACAAACCTTTCTAGCCTTTTTGTCCTTAGCCCTTAGCACAGTGCGCCCCTCCCTATTATTTTCTATGCCCTCCATCCTTTCCAGCCTCGAAGCAAAGCTACCGGGCCATTCCCTCTCGCTACTACTACTCTATTTGCACAGCATAACCTCTACGTGAAGTCGTTCCTTCCCTCTTTGACCCAAGTTCTTTTCCCCTCCCATCATACTGAAATTTCCTTTGTAAATTACAGAGAAAATACAGTAAACACACCTGAGGTTACTCTTCCTGCTTGTTGGATGCGTGTCTAGCTTGCGTGTCGCTCTCCTTCGCCTTCTCCCTTGCAATCTATCCATCCTTCTTGCCTTACCCCCGCTTTCATACTCTGTTGCACCTACCTGTCGTCCCATCCTCCTTACACCGCTGTGTCCTTACCACCTCTCCTCTTCCCAACATTCCTCGCGCCACTTGTCCAATCTGACATCCCTCTTAGTATGTAGTACCTCTCTACGTTCTGCATTATAATCATACGAGTTGCAGTAAGCAGTCCTCGCGCCTCCTGGCTTCTGACATCGCCATTATTTTTGTTTACCCACTCTGTCACCCCGATCGGGGGTCAATACCCTTTATTTTAACTTAGGTTTACTCCTTTTTTTTTTGTTAATGTTTAGGTCTATTTATTTAATTTTCTTTCATCTTTATTTTATTTTTTATTTTTTCAAGTTGTCTCTAATCCTCCGGGCTTGACTTGTGGCTTGAGGATTTGCGACCCAAGGGCATCTAATCCGTTAAATTCACCCAGGGATTACACCCGGTCTGGGACACACTAGCCCTAAGTTGACTAGATTTTTAGCATGTATCCTCTCCCAAGCACATGGCACAATCACCATCTGTGAGGTTTGATCCTGGGTCGCCTTGCTAACGAGGCCCATCCTCAACCTGTTGTGCTAGTGACACTCGACTAATTGTCTTACCATTTATTGCTTAATTTAATTTTGTATATTACATTGTATTTTAATTTAATAATTTTGTTTATTTATCTGTTTTTAAATAATTAAAAAAAAAATCAGAAAGTTAAATAAAAACATAAACATTAATAAAATTGCCCAGATTTTTTTGCTTATGATTGTGCATTTTCAGCAACTACTAATTTTGAAAACCAATTTTGGAGAGCTCTATATGGAATTTCACTCAACCAAATGATGCCTAGGATGGATTGTTAGAAAGACACAATCATGGAAAATAATATGGAGGCATTAACTCAACCAAATCTAAACATTTAATATGCCAAAAATTTAGTAGAAGTTGGAGCTCGAATTTGCAACCAAAAATGAATTTGAGAATTTGTTTTCAGAAAAATTGGTTGGATGAGACTTTTGGATGTTGCAAATTCATTCAAATCTGTCATTTTGAGCCAAAGAGATCACTATGGAGATAAATGGGAAGCAAAAATTTCTTGTATTTTATTTATTTAATTAGATTTTAGTTTGAGAGTTTGTTTTCCCAATTTGGTATTTTCAATTTTGATGAATAAATTTGATTGGTTTTTAATTGATTTTGCAAAGAATTTGTTGTAATGGAGGTGATACCAAGGATTTGAAGCAATGAGGTTGATCCAACAGAGAAGGAAAGAGAGAATTTGTAGCTCCAAAATTGATGGATCTGAACTACTTCCAACAACTCCCCTTTTTGGTAATTTTTTTAATTTGTAAATATCATTTTTGAGAATGAGGAGGGGGTTCCACTTTTATGCAATTTTGATACTCTAAGCACTTTTTTAAATAGGATTTTAGTTGTAGGTCAAAGGGAATACCCATATTTGAATGTATTGGGGGCTTTTCTTTCAAAATTCAACCTTTGTTAGAGAGGCACAACTTGCACTTTTGTAGCTCTTCTTTTTGCTAGCAGAACTAATCATTTTGGAAGGATTATTGGAGATCTATTGCAAAATAGAGTAGAGAATCTAGGTTTATTCATTTGTATGCAAATACTTTTATTTTTTAATGAAATTTGTATTCATGTAATGACATATTTGTACCAATTATTTCATACTTAGCACTTTTGTTGATATGAGAACGATTTTCTACTAGATCAACTACCTGACCTAATGGTATTCTAGATTTGTTTTTTATTTCCAATTGCTCTTGTGCTGCAATCAAATTTTTTAGTAACTATTTACTCAAAAATTTGCCATCTTAAATTGATTTAACTGTCATTGAATTGTATGAAATGTTTCTACATTTTGATGGCTTATCTTCCACTATTATGATCTCTAGAACGGATCATGTATTGCAATAACAATATCAGTTGTTATAACTTCTTTAGCAATATGATATTTATCATAGAAAACATGTTAAACCACCGTTTTCCTTAAATCATTTTGCTCTTGATTTGGACCAGGTCTATATATGGTTCTAATCAAGAGAGAATAAATTAGTTTTATCTCACTACTTGCATCTTAGTGTGAATTTGCATTTCATAAAGTCTCCTTTCATAGGAGCGAAAACTAGTGTGGTTTGGTTGAGCCATTAAATCATCTTAAGAACTACTTTCTTGCATATGCATTGAAAGAAGATAAGCTTAGTTTCCTTTTCTTGTTGATAATTAATTAGAGGCATCACAATTCAACATGAAGGGTGAATGAGTAATTGTACCCAATAGAACCAGTCGGAACCATCAATCCAAACAGATAAGAGCTTAGTTGGGGCACTGACCGAGTGGTCTTCCTAAATAATGATGAGGTCATTTTTTCCATCAACATTTTTGGCACTAGAAGGAGGGCCAACAATAAGTTATATTTTTTTAGTATTATTTTTTAAAGTTTTAGCTCCTTCTAAACTGTCTATTTGGAGTTGTTTCACTGGATGTCCACCTGCCACCACTCCAATAAAGGTAGTAAAGCTTTTGTAAAAACAAAGTTTAATGGTGAGAATAATGTCTTTGCTTTTGATCATGTTCTTCAATTTATTTTAAATTGTAACAATTATAATATTGATGAAGGTGTGATGTGCAGGATGTTTACTCTTACTTTGGCAGGATTGGCCAAAGATTGGTGTTTATCATTACCATATGCCTCATACGCACTTGTGATAAGTTTGTAACAATCTTCCTTCATGCATTTGAGGATTGTGATTATGAACAAGTATGCGATGAAATTGAGAATTTGAGAAGATTTGAACATGAAAACGTATGTGATTATATTCTTAGGCTTAAATTGACCTGTTTAAAATTTGAATTTAAAGATTAACCTTCAGAGGAAGAGTTTACGAAATGGTCTGCAGATATCACTTTCCTTTCCCTGTAATTCAAATCCATATAATCAAATAATTTTAAGCTTTGATGTGTCGCCTCCTGTTTTTATTAACATGATTGAAAGTCCAATTACTAAAGATGCACATGTCAGTCGTGATGAAATTACATCATCCATATACAATAAGTTCTTACAACTTGTAAATACTACCTATAATGTTAATAATGATCCTAAAAGACAAATTGTTGTTAATAAATTAGTTGATGATGCTCAAGTTGAATTTGTTGTTCATAATAATTCAGACAATTTGCAAATAGTTGTTCAACTTGAACAATATAATGATATGCATGTTAATGAACACCGTGATGCCCTCTCTCATGTTATTAGTCTACAATCACAAAGCTTGGAAGAACCTAAGAATAAACTTCAAAAAAATGTGGACAAAATACTTGAAGAATTAGCTGTTAAGAAATCTAAAAATCGACAAGTAATAAAATCAATTCATAAGCAAGCAAATCAGCAAGCAAAATTGTAAATCGAAGATTCCAATAATGAACAATCTTCCAACAAAAAAATCTGAATTTTTCTATGTTGATCAGCGACAAAATTTGTGGCAACCAAGAATTAATGTTCAATAAAGTATGGTCAACCAGATTCAAGAAGAAACATTTAAAATTTGCATTTTGAAAAATAAAGGAGATTCTGCAGGCAAAGAAATTTTCATGTTCATTTCTTCCAACAATCATTTTTCTCTTTCACCTGATCTTTTTGTTGGTTGTAATTCATTTGTTATTAATCCAACAATTCCTCTTTGCACACATGACAAATTTGAAAATGGAGGAGCTGTTATAAATTTTTTAAATAAGGAATTACCAATTAGTTTTGATTTTGATGAAGAGTAATTTAATGATCATTCTTTCAATAGCGCTCAATATTCATTTAATCTTTCTTTTCGTTCTGATCCATCTTACAGAAAGGAAGGGAATATTGTTGAATTTAGTCAAGGTATTTATGATGATTATTTAGAGTTTTAGCCCAGTGAGTCAATTCGGTCATTATCAATTCCTCACCCTTGATAATTCTTGAATGTTTCAAAATGAAGATTCTCTTTTTACCGATATTGACATCGAAGTGTTTCATTTTGGAAACCCCATCAAATCTTGATGACTTTTCCTTTCCTATTTACAACTCTGGCATTTCTCGAATTCCCATTTTTTATCCCAATCTTAAAACTCCATCATTTCCACAAGTAGAAGCTTACATTGATCTTGATTGTATTATTCCAACCAGTACTTGTGGGAAGGAAATTATTTTAAACAAGTCTCAACTGTGTTATAACACTAGTGTAAATAACCATTTAAGTTTATTGTTTTTGCTTCATTTATTATGGTCATTTTTAGATTTCTATACTTCTTTTCTTTTTCAATTCTTGGATATTTTGTATTGGCATAATGAACACTTGTAAATTCCATTACAGGAAGAATGTGAAAATGAATTTCAAATTATAAATCATGGGCATCAAGAGCTATTAATCTTTCAATTCCATTTGATGCTCATGTCTTATCAGCTTACTCTTCCTTCTAAACTGCATTTTCCACATGAATCATCACTTGAGAGTGCCGCAATACAATGTGACCAACCATTTCAACTAATAAAACATCTTCTCACTGATTAATTAAATTTCCATTCTGACTTCCAAGATCCATTTGAAAGTTGCTTTGAAAATTCAATTCAAGAGAAGATTTCTAATGGTTTGCCTCATGTAAATAATACTAACAGTTTTATGCAAGCTCCAACACTTAAAGATATATTATTCAAATCTCGCCTATTATCCTCTCCTTTGAACCTCTTCCAATGATTAATAAAGATCCATCTAGATTTTTACTATCCAATTGGAATGCAATTGAAAAAGGCATTTCAAGAGAGGAATTTTGTAGATATTTTGATAGATTTAGAAACAAACATACACAACATGATTAATTATTATTCTTGTTAATTTAGCAATGATTTTATTCATATTACTAATTATTGCTACGTATATATTTTCAGAAATAAACGAATTTGAATGCCTTCATTGGAAATATGATTCTACTTAGTTTCTTAGTTTTCCTTGTTAGATTAAACTAGGAGTACGATAGTTTAAATCTAGATTGTTTTTATTTTCTTCTTTTTCTAAAAATTCAAGTAGAAGAATAAATGAGCAGCAAGCCTTGTGATTTTTCTGGAGGAAAATAATTTAACATTATTCCAGTAAAATTTGCTCGTGAACATGTTCAAGGGAAGTATTCACCTATTCATAAGAATTTATTATTTTTTTGTGCTCTCTAAAGATGCACTTTGCTTTATATTTCCATTACTTTGCACATTCACAAGATGAAGTCTTAACCATGTGTTGCTTGTTATTGATGCAAATCAATATTTGAAAATCACTAGTGGGGAAAACAAATCACAGAAAAAGCCTTTGCTTATTTCCAAAAAACTAATGCATTTAATTGAGAATGTTATTTGAAAACCAAACAATGAGAGTATAATTTGCAACACTGGAAAAGGAAAAAGAGTCTTGAAAAAATTATTAATCCACAGACATTACCCCTGCTTATTTCTACAGTTGTCTCGAAAATTATTAATCCACAGACATTACCCCTGCTTATTTCTACAGCTGTCTCGAAAACCTTATCCCTGTACTTAAAAAAAAAAAAAACAAACAAAACAAAACAAAAAAACAAAAACAAAACAAAACAAAAAACAAAAAACAAAACAAAAAAACAAAAAACAAAACTTTGCCTATGCTTAAGTTGGGTTGAATCAAACCTTATTACCATAGTGCTTTTCTACTCCTTCCACGTATTCCAAATTATTTTTTCCTGGCAAGCTCAACCACACCCTTTTGCTTTATTCACACTTTTATTTTAATAGGATCCCTTTAGTGGGATGGTTTATCGAGGCCCCGCTTGTATGGATCCACATTAAACTATAATTGGCCCCTTTGTTGCATCAATTGATACATCATCCTTGTCTTATTACCTGGAAGATTTAACTGAACCAATTTATGCAAGTGTCGGGAAAGGAGCAGTGGGACAACTCATCACAAATGGGTCCCTCATTCCCCCATTGTCATTGGTCCAAATAAATCACTATCGAGCAAGCACATTTAATCCACTTAGCGAGCTGGTCACTCTACATTGATATATATGTTGGCATTCACTCCACATAATCACACATCCTATTCATTTCGTTCGTTTCCAAAAAAGGAAAAGATTAGTATTTAATTTCACTTAGTTGGGATACTTCATCATCATGCACTAGAATGTGGGCCCTTATTGTGTTTCTTGCTCTAGACCCTTATTGGGCACTTGTGGGCCCCATGTTCCATGAAATCTCAATTATCCTTCCTCATAATTATCAGTGTGAATCCTTCTTGCTCCTTCCAGGATCCTACTCTCGGGATGACTTGGCTCACTCTTGCAACTTCTCTGTAGCCTCACACCATCTTACCTTTGGATGCATGTCCTGTTCCCTCCACCTCAGCCCGAACATCTTCTTAGTGTGCATCCTTGATTCTTTAGAGGTTTGAGCTCCTAGGCTAATATATCACCTACAATGCTTGTCAATGCATTGTTTATTCAAATCAAATCGTGACATCCATCATGCTCAAAGCAGTGGCTATAATAATGCGGAAAATCGGTAATATGAAAATGTAATGGATCATGGTTGATTTATATTTGATTTCCTATTCTCTTATGATTCGATTATACATGTATATTGCTCCACTCTAATGATCATTATGCAAAGCTCCAAGTCCTCTTCATTTATCTTTCCATAAACCATTGTTGCATAGGTTGGGACTTTGGTTTTGATTTCATAGGATTTTATGAAAACTTTGGAGTTGATATAAAATTAGCAAAAGGCAAAGAAAATATGTAATATCCCCAATTTTTATTTTCCTCATTAGAGATGATTTTTGGAAGAGGAGGCAATTCTGGCATTGGGACTATTATGAAACCAGCTCACAAAAAGATAGAAAAGATAGATCAACACCTTAGAATTCAGCCTCTTCGAGGGGGAAACCTCATTTACATTACACAAATGAACAATTCTTGGATGATACAAATGAC
>APFE030684105.1:27615-40082 GCA_000404065.3 Pinus taeda | reverse complement strand
CCCCATGGAGACATCAATCCTTTGCTTCTCTAGAATATCATTTTCCCTTATATTCAATTTTTGAAAGTCCTCAATGTGCTCTTCCATTGAACACTTTTGTTTGATATTTATCAATTGGCTAAAAAAGGTGATTCTCTTTGTATCCTCATAATGTGTTATCATTTCCTCCGTGAAAATTGACCACATGGCAAGTGTTTTACGAGAACAAAGCCATTTCTACAATAAAAATCTATTCGGTTCTAAATAATTAGATGCAATACATACCTTTTGCAATAGTGGTACACCATGTAGATCAAAATATTTCTCCATCTGTAGTATCCAATTTATCGGATCCTTGCCATCAAACTTCCTCATCTCACTTTTTCTTAATTTTAGGAGCTCGATCTTGAGACGACTGTAACTCTGTAATTTTGGATCTTCTAGTTCTGAAATTGCAACCTATAGTATTCCTCTGTGTCCTCTTTCTAATGCCACTAGTCTAATCAAAATTGGATTCTCCAAGGAATCATTATGCACAATCTCCCAAGATGACCTGATTATACCCCTTTTCATAATAGAAAACTTGTATGATGTGCCACGTGTCATTGTTTTGACCTTAGGATCTAAAAAATATACACAAGAAACTACAGTCCATCCTCTTGTTGTAACTTCTTACGAAATTTCAAATTGATGCTCAAAACAAAAGTTATGACGATTTCCCCCAGGTCACCTGTTTGGAATGTAATTTAGAAGTCTGCAAAAAGACCAACTTCCTCAGATCATATCTCCACAAATATTGCGCAAAAAACTCTGAAATTCGGACCTGAGGTTCAGCGTGATTTCTTCTCAAAGGGGTTTTTTTCGCTTCTGAAACATCGCAGAAAAAATTTTATAGCGAAAATGCCACGATGACCTATTTGGAGCAGCGAAACCCTAGAATCCAAAGCTCTAATACTAAATGTTATGAAACCAGCTCACAAAAAGATAGATAAACGCCTTCAAAATAAGCCTCTTCAAGGGGGAAACCCTCTTTACATTACACAAATGAACAATTCTTGGATGATACAAATGACAAGACCTCCTTTCTATATATAGGAGTCTAAGGGGTCATAATATGATCAGACCGACATAACAATAATAATGTAAGGGCACAATAATAACAATAGCGGGATTCTATGGGGCACAATAGTAACAATATGGGGACTACATGGGTACAACAATATAATAAGGGGGTTGTACTAATAACAAGGGGTTAGACTAGTAGTATAGGGGCCTGATAGGGACTTAGCAGGAAAAAGGGTAATTGCAGCTCTATTAGAACATGGGGCCCACAAGAGAGAGAAATTTGGCCCAAGAAGTGAACTCACACACTTGGAGGAGGGAGAAAATAGGAGGGGTGTGAATTAGGAGAGAGAAATAGTGGAGGCCACCAAGGGAGAAAAGGAGGCCAGCAATTATAAATAAGGAGAAGAGGCCTTCATTTGCATCTTTTAGCAATTTAAATTTTGAACACAAGTTTTTTTGAGTTGTTTAACCAAGTCAAGCGGTGTTGTTTAGCATGAGGGATTCCCAAGCAGGAATTCCACCTCCACCTTTGATGAACTTTGAGTGTTACACTAGGAGAGTAGAGAAAATTCGATCTGATGAATTCTTAAAGAGCTACAATATAGATCTTTTCCAGCTGGTGTGTATTTTCCCTGGGCACAAAAGTGGTCTGAAGAACCCTAATTGATATCAACTATAGATAGCTAAAGTTCCAGAGGATTTGTAGGAGTTTTTCCCACCCATTGTCGAAGCTTTTGTAGTGAATTTGTTTGGATGTGAGATAGGGATTTTGCACCATTTCTCTCACTCTGAACATTGCTCAGGGGTTTTTGGCTTAGTCTACGTAGGAAAAGAAGCGATAAGAATTTGTGGAGAGATAAGGGATGGAGATAGGAGGTATTTCTTAGTGGAGAATTAGGCGAATCTGAGATAAGTTTCCCATGGTAGATTTGGGGCATAATTCAGTAATATCAAAACTTTGGGGCGCTTTCTGGCTAGATTGGGCAATTTTCACTTGTTGGGGGTCAGTGGATTCAGGCCAAACTCTTTCTGGGTTTTTGTGGATTTGGTGAGAGGAGGATAGGATTACTTTTGCAAAATTTAATGAGCACTTCTAAGGGCAGAATTCCTAGTTCCATCCAGTAATCAGCATCAGAAATTATTGGAGGATGATGCAGTTCACCTGAGGACCATTTCTACCACTTGGGTTCGTCAGATATTTCCGAGTTTTGTTGGGTATCTACTGAGGAGGCCACCATCAAAGTTCCAATTCATTATGGGCACTCTTCAAAGCACTCATCCAATTTCCTTCCAACAACATTGAGCAACTCTTCTTGGGCATACATAGTTCTTCTTCGGGGGGTTTTCTAGCATTATAGTCACTCTTGGGTCCTTGAAATAGCTTGTAGCAACAAGTCCAAATTCCTCTGATCTCATTTACTGTACTCATATTTATCAAAATTAATATAAAATTAATAAATATGGCTTGGGATCTAGGTATCGAGGGATTCCTTCATGTCCAAACTGTGTAGAGATTAGGGATGAATCAGTGGTACATTTGGGACCCTGGTGTTACTGGCGGTGATAGTGATGATCAATAGTTAAAGGGGGTGCTTGTTCAGGCATTAATTGAGGACAAGCAATTTTTGGCAGGGAGAACTATAATATCCCCATTTTGATTTTTTCACATTAGAGAGGATTTTTGAAAAGGAGGCAATTCCAGCATTGGGACTTAGGAGGAAAAAGGATAATTTTATCTCTAGTGGAATGTGGGGCCCATAAGAGAGAGAAATTTGGCCCAAGAAGGGAACTTGCACTCTTGGAGGAGAGAGAAAAGAGGAGGGGGTGAGAATTAGGAAAGAGAAAGAGTGGGGGAAACAAGGGAGAAAAGGAGGCCAACAACTATAAATAAGGAGAAGAGGCCTTCATTTTCATCTTTTGACAATTTAACTTATGAACACAAGTTTCCTTGAGTTGTTTAGCCAATTCAACAAGTGTTGTTTAGCACAAAGGATTCCTAAGCAGGAATTCCAATTCTACCTTCAGTGAACTCCAAGTGTCACCCTAAGAGAGTAGAGAAAAGTCTATCTCGGGACTTCTAAAGGAGCTACATTGCATATCATTTCTATTTCATGCATATTTTCCTTGGGCGTGGAAGTGGTATGAAACACCCCAATTAAGATCGAATATAGATTGCTAAGTTCTAAAGGATTTGCAGGAGTTTTGCCCACACATTGTCATATATTTTGTAGAGAATTTGTTAGGTTGTGAGGCAGGGATTTTGAGGAACCATTCCTCTCACTGTGAACATTGCTCAAGGGTTTCTGGCTTGGCCTACACAAGGAAAGAAGGGAGAAGAATTTGTGGACAAATAAGGGCTAGAGATAGAAGGTATTTCTCAGTGGAGAATTATCCAGAGCTAAGAGAAGTTTCTCGTGGTAGATTTTGGGCATAATTTAGTAATATCCAAATTCTGGAGCATTTTTGGACGAGATTGGGAAATTTACATTTGTTGGGGGTCACTGGCAGTCGATTGATTTAGCCTAAACCCTTTCTGGATTTTTGTGGGTTTGGTGAGAGGAGGCTAGGATTGATATTTTGGAATTTTTTTAGCACTTATGAGGGCATATTTCCTAGTTCCATCTAGCAGCCAACATTAGAAATTGCTAGAGGAGGGTGCAGTTCACCCTAGGACCATTTCCACCACTTGGGTTTGTGAGATATTTTTGGGTCCTGTCGAGCATCTAGTGAGGAGGCCACCATTAGAGATTCAATTTATTTGGGAATTATTGAGAGAAGTCCTTCAGTTTCCTTCCAACAATAGTGAGCAATTCTTCTTGGGCATGCGCAGTTCTTCCTGGGGGATCTTTCCAATATTTGGGCATTGTAGTCACTCCTCGGTCCTATCCATAACTTGCAGTAGCAAGCCCAAGTTCCTTTGATCTCATTTATTGTACTCATATTTATCAAAATTAATACGATGACTAAAATTTTTTGCTCATATTCATGTGTTCAAATGTGTATGGTTGTGCATTTTTGAATTTTGTAGTTGTATCTAGTTCATTGCTTTTGTCATTTACAGTTTTTTTTCCATTTGGAATATTACAAAATAATTGCAGCTGCAATACAAAGCAAAGCACATTCTCATTTCTAATGATTTTTATTTATTATTGATTCCTTGAACATGAGTTATTAGTTTTAGCTTAATTCTCACTCAAGTTTAGATGCAATAAATTGATGACCTTGAGGATATGAAAACTTCATTAAAATGAAACTTCTTCATACTTTTAATTTCAATCAAAAGAAGAAATTACCTCTTTTTGGAGAAAATGAGTATCTTTTAGGTAAATCTTAGTCTCATATTCTCACCTTCATCTATTACCATTTTCTTTATGCTTTTTGTTTCGGGTTTGTTTATAGTATTTCCTAATCTAAAACTTTGTTTTTGCACGCCTTCAAGAATTCCTATGAAAATTTAGCACCCTTGTTGGTTGAAATTTGAAATTCGCTCTCCTCATTTTGCTTGTTTTTTACATTAGGCAAAGCAGTTATGATGTTGATCAAATTGCAAATAAGCTAAATTAGGGAGTTTGTCAACCTCTACTTTGCTTTCATTTAATATAGCTATCAGCCTCAACTTTGTTAGATAGTGGTTAAGATGTTTTCATACAAGTTTAGTTTTGAAACAAGAAAATTTGCAAGGGGAGGGACACCTTATTTGACTTCATTTTCTCTCATAATTGTTATCTAGTCTTTGTTTTAAAAGCCTAATTACCTATAGCTTTGTGAGATATAATTAATCAAAACCTCAACTTAAGAAAAACATGTTTTCCCTCATACTTGTTCTTTTGTTGAGACACTTTTATAAGTAGTCCTATTAGTGTTTCTTTTAAATATGGCTTTTCTTTTAAGTTTCTCTTTTTGGTTTTTATTTTCTTTTTCATTTGTATTTTTGGAGTGTGTCAATTTTACTTTCATTTCGGATTGGTTTTGGTGATATTACCAGAGATTTGTATGAAAGAATTTTTCTTACCCAACATTGGTCTGCATGCATGAAGAATTTTCACTCTATCAATTTCATGGATTTTTATTTACTTTTGATGGACATCTTTTTTTAATTCTAGGTCCTCTAACCTTAATTCCTTTTCCCTGGAGGAACATTTTTCTTTTCCAAGTGATAGAGTTCATCTTTCCAAGGAAAGAATTGCTTTGAATCTAACTCAATGGATCCCACTCATCCCATCACTTCACATAAAATTTTATAGATTGATAGTTGTAGAGAAAGACGAGGGAGTCAAATTCTTATAAGTATTATATCCATTGTCTTTAAAATTTCTTATACCACCCCTCCCACTTCACCTAATTGCTAAAAGCAATTCTCTGAAAAAGTTTATCAAAAGGGAGGTAAAAGAAGGTTTAGAGAACTTATCTATGGGAAGCACAAGTAAACTCGTCGAGGTACTGAACAGACTCACTGTCAGCGAGACTATGCTTGTGTGGTACTAAGGCAACTTCATCGGGATACTAAACAAGCTCGCAGGCATTGAAGCGATGCTAGGTAAGAGAGATCATTTATATTGATGGATAATTACTTTCTTTAAACTTCCTATTTGTATATCTCTTCTATCACTCGCATGAGGTAAACTTTAAATTAAATATTCCCCTAAAAACATGGATTCATGTTTTCGACTTAGTTTGTTTCAAGTATTTATTTTTTTACAACTTATATTGCTTGATTAATGTGGGACCCATGGGAAATGTTTTAATATTTGAAGGCTTGATAGAATTCATCACTTCAACATTTTCGTAAATTTAAACTTATTATTTTTAACAAGATATAACTGCTTCTTCTCCTTGTGTTGCTATTATTGTGGCCACAATCTCCCCATAATTTTTTTTACAAAAGATATGGGGACCCTCTATGTAAATTTTGGTCATATCACTCCTTTCATGGTTTGATTTTGTTAATTTAATGGGAGTTTCACTTTTTTCGGTTTTTCATTTTGATTTCTTCATTATGTGTGATTTCTCGCGAGCTTCCCAACGACTCTAATTTTGCTGAGTTTTGACTTACGATTTGAAAATGGTGCTTCTTCAAACTTTGGTTTGATTTAAACTGGTTGCTGAAATATGTCAAAACAATGATTTTACTTTTTATTTTGCAACATTGGATTACATTTAATAATTAAATGATAACATATTTAAATTGTTCATGATTAATTAAATTAATAACCCTATTCCAATTTTGTAAATTTATTTCTTAATTATTTTTAATAAATTTCTTTTTAAATATTTATTTATTTAAATAATTATACAAAAACACCACAATGAAACTTATATATATGTATTATATATTATAGTATATATATATATACTATATTTATTATATATATATATATTATATATAGGTATTATATTAATATATATACTTTTTAGGTATATATATATCTATATAAAGTAATTAATATATGAGGTCATCCCGCTGGAGGCACCCCAGAGGTTCGACCTTGTTAACATTTCATTCCTTCCGAGATCCCATTCCCGGGATGACGTAAGTGGAGGCGTTGAAGGTTTAGTGGGAGGGGCTCTAAGGGTCAGTGTATTCAACATGAAGGAGCTTGTTAACATAGTGGAGGGGACCCACTCTCCAAGTGGGTCCCCCTCCTCCCAATTTGTTTCACTTTTATGTATTATCATTACATCTCTGGTTGATTTCATCAATACCTTTTCTTTTAACTTAGTTTTACTCCTTTCTTTTTTTTCATAATGTTTAGGTCTATTTATTTAAATCTCTTTTCATTTATTGTTTAATTTAATCTGGTATATTATGTCGCTTGATTTTATTCAAATCAAAATTTTAAATAAAGACATAAACATTAATAAAATTCCCTAGATTTTTTGCTTATAACTGTGCAATTTCCAACAAATTACCACTTTTGAAACCTAATCTTTGGAGAGCTCTATTTGGAGTTATATTTGGCTAAATGAGGCCCAAGACAACTCGCTATAAAACTACAATCATAGAGAATAATCAGGAGGCATTAACTCAACCAAATATGAACATCTAATATGTCAAACAAATAGCAAAAGTTGGAGCTACGAATTTGAAAGTAAAAATGAATTTGGGAATTTGTTTTAGGAGAATTTGGTTCGTTGAGACTTTTGGTTGTTGAAAATTCATTAGAGTTTGTCCTTTTGTGCCAAAGAGATCACTACAAATATCAATGGGAAGCACAAAATTCTTGTATTTTATTTATTTAATAAGATTTTAATTTCAGAGTTTGTTTTCCCAATTTGGCAGATTCAATTTTGATGAGCAAATTTGATTGGTTTTTAATTGATTTTGCGGAGAACTTGTTGTAATGGAGGTGAGCCCAAGGAATTGAAGCAATGAGGTTGATCCAATAGAGAAGGAAAGAGAGGATTTTCAACTCCAAAATTAATGGATTTGAACTACTTCCAACAACTCCCCTTTTTGGCATATTTTTGTAATTTATAAATATCGTTTTTGAGAATAAGGAGGGGGTTCCTCTTTTCTGCAATTTTGATACTCTGAGCACTTTTGTAAAAAGTATTTTAGTTGTAAGTTAAGGGGAATACACAAATCTGTGTACATTGGGGGTTTTCCTTTCAAAATTTAACCTTTGTTAGAGAAGCAAAACTTGCACGTTTGCAACTCTTCTTTTTGCTAACATAACTAATCATTTTGGAAGGATGGTTGGAGATCTATTGTAAAACAAAGCAGGGAATCTAGGTTTATTAATTTGTATGCAAATACTTTTATTTGCTAATGCAAATTTGATTTATTTAATTACAGATTTGTACCAATCATTTCATATTTATCACTTTTGTTGATATGAGAACGATTGTTTACTAGATCAACTACCTAATCTAATGGTATTATAGATATGTTATTTATTTTCAATTACTCTTGTGCTTCAATCAAATTTTGAGTAATTATTTACTCAATCATTTTCCATATTAAATTGAATTAACTGCCATTGAATTGTATAAACTATTTCTATGTTTTGATGACTTATCATTCACTATTGTGATCTCTAGAACATAACATGTATTGCAATAATAATATCATTTGTTAGAACTTCTTCATCAGTATTATATTTATCATACGAAACATGTTAAATCCCCATTTTCCTTAAATCATTTTGGACTTGATTTGGATCAGATCTATATCTGGTTCTAATCGAGATAGAATAGAATAGTTTTATTTTAGTGCTTGCATCTTAGCGTAAATTGTCACTTCATAAAGTCTCCTTTCGTAGGAGCAAAAACTAGTGTGGTTTGGATGAGCCATTAAATTAGCTTAAGGAATGCTTTCTTGCATGTGCACTGCAGGAAGGAAACTTCAATTTCCTCTTCTTGTTGATAGTTAATTAGAGACATCACAAGTCAGTAGGAAGGGTGAGGGAGTAATTGCACCCAATAGAACCAATCGAAACCATCAATACAAATGGATAAAAGCTTAGTTTGGGCTCTGACTGGGTGGTCTTCCCAAATGTTGATGAGATCATTTTTGGTCATCAACAAAAGGATAATGTTTCAATGCACATGTATATTTGTCTAAAAGACTTATGTATAACCTGTCTGGGTCGAAGCCCTTATTAGCTCAAGAGGAATGGCGTTAATTCCAAATATATGCATGTATTCGAAGCTCAAGAGGGATCGCTCAGAGAGATCTACAATAATACACATAAACCTTATGGAAATGAGTGGGGTTGAGTACAAGGCATTGAGGGGTTCGCCCTTGTCCATGTGCATGGCCACCATGATCGAGCTTTGAGGATTGGGGAAAAGCCCAAGCATTCACATAATACATGTGATGTGGGGTTGGAAGATTAGGACCTAGAGGATCCAAGAGGCTCGAGTCCATTAGACCATGTGTTTGGGTGCTATGACCAAGCGTGAAGTCAGGTGAAATTTGGTTTGTTGAACTAAGCTAAGTTTTTGTACCATCCACATGCCCTGGAACTTTTTCCTCAAAGGCTTCAAGTGGAGGAACTTTGGAAACTTCTAGGGTTTTTTTTTTTTTTTTTTTGCCCCAAGGAGTACCTGGCAGGTGGGCTAGTTGATGCATCATATTGAGGTAGGTAAGACTTGTAGGTTGTATGTATCACCCTAAAAGTTTAAGGGGAGCTAGGTCATCCCAATAGTGTTAAATTCATCACTGAGGGAAAGACCGAGGTGATGTGGAACATTGGACTCAAGTGCGCAACTGCAACAAAGGTATTGAGACACGTTGGAAGTGGGGTCCACGAGGATCTACGCAATCCCAAATGGGTCACCCAGGAAGATTCGATGCAAGGTTGCAATAGTAATTCCTGAGATTTAATCTCCAGGATGAAGTGGTGTATAAGGCACTGGCATGGTATGCACATAGTTGGAAGGAGTTTATACCTTATGTATAATACATGTGCCCATTATTCGAGTTGTGGCAACAATAATGTGGACAATCATGAGCGCATCAATTTCTTGGGTCATGTTACCAAGTGTCTATGAGGTGAGGTGAATTGGATAGCCACATCCCCACATGGGCACCACATGGCAAGTCAGGATGACGTTGCATTCACTAATAGGCCAATCCTTAATTAGTCGTATCTTTTAATCTGCAAATCAAATTGGAGCAAATTTTATTTCATTGGAAAGGTCTCGGCGAGAGGAACACGATGATGTTATCTATTTTAAGTTTTGATGAAGTTGAAATAGGTCGAAAAGGTGGACCCCATCTCCATAACTGAACCTTAGGGGTTGGATCAACATAGTAACTACATCCTTCTAACCTTTGTTTTGGGATGGGGTTAGTAGGGGTATCATATCACATAGGTTAAATAGTTGGACTGGATGGGCTCTATCTTAAGAGGAATGTGGTCAAGGGTTCAATACAGAACCTTTGGAGATCAAGTAAGGCCTTAAAGCCTTGTGATAAGCATTAGGAACCTAATTGTCTTATGGAATTGGTTATGTGTGTTGCTAATGAATTTATTATGTACCACATGGTACTAATGCTTGGATACGGTTGTATTGTTATGGAAATGCTAGCTATGGATGTGATGTTCCAACTAGCCTTACAACAACAAATTACCAATAACAAACCAAGATGATGATTTAGATTGCACTCATGTACATTTAATTTGACAATTATGTGTTTGTATCTAAGCACATTAGAGGACACTAGAGGTCAAAAAGGAAATGAGGACAAGAAAGGTGCAATACAACATTAATCGGTCACAACATGGATATGAAGAGGAATACTAGTTGAGTAAAAAAGAGAGACATGTTCTCTTGACTTAATGGACACATTAAGGAGTCTAAGGGTTGAAATAAGGAGTTGTAAGGCTGATAATGAGAGGCAAGAATAAGTGAATTTAGTCCTATTCCATAGTCTTTCAAACTTACAAAGGAAAAAATAACATGAGTTGGGAGTTATTCGTAGGGACAGGCGAAGTCCCTTAGAACAAGAAGAAAGAACAAATGGAGCATATGGAAGCAGGTCCAATAAGAGATAGAGAATGCCAAGTGAAGATATAGTGACAGGAGGTACTCTTCTAGACACTCACAGAAGTTATCATCATCATCATCATCATAGGAGGGAAAAAGAATATGTACCAGAGGAATTTAAGAAAGTTTGCCTCCTACATTTTATGGTGAGGTAAAGGAAGTAAAAGATGTTGAATCATAGTTGTTGGGGATGAAAACGTTCTTTAGATTTCATAACTACTCTAAGAATATGAAAGCAAGGGTGGCAACCTTCAAGTTGAAAGGCAAGGTTGATATTTAGTGGGGGATCTAAAGAATGTACAAGGCATAAGAGAAGAGGATATATCTTGGAAATAATTTGAGGAACACTTCAAGGACAATATCTATCTGAAAGATATTTTAATAGCAAGGTAAAGGATTTCGATCAACTCAAAATGGGACAAATGTTTGATGACGAGAATGTTACTAAATTCCTGGAGATTCTTTGCTATGTGCCATACTTCAAGGAAGAAAAGGTAAAATCTTGAAGATATATCATTAGGATGCCATGGTCCTTCAAGGATATGATTGAATTTGATGAGCCACATTCCTTGGAGGATGCAATAAAAAGGCTAAAGCACTGCTATGGACAATCTAGGTGCAAGCCAAAACTTAAGGTCGATCTGAATGCAAAAGGAAGTTATGGAATAAGAGGAAAAAGGAAAGGAAATTTGGGACATCATCCTAGGAAGAAAGTAAGAAGCTTCACCACCAATGCAGGTAAAACTCAGTAGAAGTTCAATGCAACTTACGAAGGCCACCTTACCTAGAGGCTAGGATAATGAAGGGGATGGGTCCCGGAAGAATCCCATAGTATGTTGGAAATGCAGGGAGAACCATTTGCATAGGGACTTCCCCTACATACAGATAAATCAATTGGGACAACATATTGTTTGAGAAGCACAGACAATGGAGGACCTAGCTTGAAATGCACCTAGGACCCATGAAGCTATGGAAAACAGGCACATTGGTCACCTAGCATCAATGGTCGAGATGGTTGATTATATATGGATTACATATCCATTTTGTTGTTAATGAAGTAATGCAATTAATTGTAAATAAATTATGTATTGGTTGAGTTTAATTGTTGTGGTTGGTTGTAGTAGAAGGGACTGAATGAAATTGTGGAAAGGGCTCAGGTTGAGCCTCACTCATGAAGCATTGAGAAACATCATAACTGATGGGGATTGAGTTGTTATGTTGAATATTTTATGTTTTCTGTCCCTCAATTGATTTATGCTTGAATTGTCCTTTTTATTGTTGGATTGTGCATGGCCATGCTATTTTTTCGCACAATTTTATGACATTTTTCATGAAATTTTTTCTTCTTTCAGTTACCCTCTTTTCCTTTGGATTTTTCCTTTCATTCTTCATGCTTTCGAGGGGCCTTGGGAAAATTGGTTCAATATGGTAGGAAATCCATGTGGCTCTAGTAAGGGAGCCAAGGAAGCCCTACGCATAAATAAAGAACACAAACAAAATGAAAAAGGTTGAAAATGGGCAGATGGGCCAGAAAAGGGCATCGTTGGAATACTTTGGAGCATTGCTCCTTAATATGGAAACAAGTGTAAATGAGAAAATATGAACGACTAATAATTGATTGTGAAAAAATGTCGATATAAAACAGTAGCCAAAGGTGTCAAAGTATACAACAAGGTGCAAAAGGTAAAGAGAGGAATTATGGCAAAATAATTCTTGTGACCAATGCATGCTTGCATCAGGCAGGGAGTTCTCTAAACTCTGATTTTAATTAACAAATGTTGATGTGTATATTTCCATGACTAAGTGGACAACGGTATGACAACCAAGTGGGTTTGTTTGGTCCATGAGGATAATGGACAATGATATGGCAGCCATGAAAATGGCTCAAAAGGATGTTCTCTTGACCTTGACTCTAGTTACATATGCAA
>APFE030684102.1:0-50393 GCA_000404065.3 Pinus taeda | reverse complement strand
ATTAAACAATTTGGACAGATTTCATTCTCTATTCTGCAACATAAAAATTGAAAACATGGCATGATCCAGATTAGACTGTTGGACCACCCATCAAAATTGAGTTTTCATCAAAATTGAGACAGACATTGTCTTCTTAGGAAAATATGGGATCTTTTCATTATCAAAGCAGAGCATATTTGGACCTTTGATATCCAATCATGAAATATGAAACCTATTGGTATAGGTATCCAACAAAGGGCACCCGTAACCCCACTTTATTCAGTGCAGGGTAGCGCCCCGAAAAATTTTGGTTTTGGACCCTATGTTAGGTTGGATAGACCCACCTATGGTTTTGTGCATGGATTTCGCACATGTTTTTTTTGGATGCGATGGATTTCGGTCCATGGTATTGGATGCTTCATCATGTATAAATATGTATTGTAACATTTAAAGGAACATAATGAAAAATCAAGTTGGTAGTCCCGGTTTTGGGATACAGTGGGAAAATCTCTGTGTATATTTGTTTTATGTGTTATGCTTTCACATTGTTTATTTTTCTTGTATTTTAGAATTTGTATGCAGGTAATTTCTATACAGGGTTAAATCCTACACTCTTGAATAAGTCTTAATAATATATGCAATTCATGATTAAGTGCTTTTGTGAAGACTTTGATGAATTCTCTTATGTTTATTAATAACTTAAGTAAATCTATGTAAACCCTAATTTAGGACTATTCCCTAATGCGAGTAAGTACACAAATTGACTGTTAAAGGTACGTAAGGACTAATCATAGACCTTCATGAAGGCTTGAAGTCTATTATAACATATTTGCAGCAACATGCACTAAGAGTGTATCGATATGCATGAAGGTAGATCCAAGGTGCTAGAAGAAATCACACTATTCTCTGGATGGAGAAACTTAGTTCTTGCATCCCCACATAATTATTTGGGTGAGACTATAGCACGTGCTATGCAGGTTGTTGTTGAAAGGGCGAGTAGTGTAGGGTTTTGTTTGTTGGCACAACTCACTCTGAACCAAGGTGAAGGCTCACTAAGCCAAAAAATGGTTCTGTTGTCGGGGCCGAGATCTACTTGAAAGAAATGTGTGATGTCGCATCACTAGAACCCGACCAAGAAAGAAATTAAAAAGTGTCCTGATAAAAAAATTCATGAGTTTATGACACAAGAAAATAAGAATCTTCGCCTAGTAAAGGAGCAGTGGATGAATAGATATTTGTATATGGAGATACATGATATCTTGTTCTGCACCTTCCTAATTGAATTGTATGAGTGGTTAGCTAAGTTGATAAATAGTCAAGTAAGGTGGAAGCTTGAAAGTCCAATATTGTGGACCCTAGAATTGGTATGACGACTAGAAGCCTCTGAACATCAAATCATGCAGCCTATCAGTCACTGGCTAGATCAAATGATCAAATGATTTTTTATAGAATTTGTAGTTGACACCTCAGTCAACTACAATGAAGTGAAGCAAAGATTCTTCAAGGGATCATGAGGTAAGTAATTAATATAGTTGAATACATGGATTGAAATTCTCTTGTGTGAAAAGAGGGTAATGCCAGTTCCTTGATGATAGGAGCTACGCAAAGTTGAAGACTCTTTAGAGATCAAGATAGATCAAATCCAGAATATAGTTTGTTAATCAGACCTCCTTCAAGCAAAGAAGAAGGAGCGCTGAAATATTCACCGTTAAGTGTTTTCCAGCTGATAACTGAGGGTTTTCTGTGAACACATCATACATCCACTCCACCTTCACCTCCACCTCCACCATACACGGCATCACCCACCCCTCCACCTCCACCTCCAACATTCAGTATGGTGAACAAAATGAAGATTCCAATCTTCAAAGGCATAGGAAGTGAAGAAGTAGAGAAGTTCTGGTTTGTTATGGATGCTATGTGGATTGTGCAACAGATTATTGAAAATAATATAAAGAAGGCACAGTTGATTACCACTCCATGGGATCGTGTGCTAACCTGGTATATCAAGTAATAACAAACCTCTTGCGACTTGAGCAGAGACTAAGGCAACTTTCAACAAAGAATTTAGTAAACCTAAATCAAACTCGCAGTCAGTAGTTGTATTTAAAGATATCATGGTGAGGATCGATGCGATGCCTTGGAAGTTAGATCAAAGGTTGAAGTGTCAAATTTGAGAAGCTAACATGTAGCTCATAGATAGTTCACATCATGAATGGTTTATAGCTTCACTTATACCCCACCTTAGAATTGATTTGTCATAGTAGAAGAGAGAAACACAAGTAGAAGCCTTGGAAATTGGGATGAAGTTGCATGTATCACCTATTCAAGGTACGACCTTGGGAGGAAACTAGATCTACTCTTGGTTATAGAGCCTACACTTTGAATCATAGAGTTTGAAGAAAGACAAGGAGTTTAAACCAGAAGCGTGTGAAACATTCTGGTGTTTGTAGTGTAAGGGCCATGGGCATGATAAGTATCACTGCCCCATGTACGTCAATTATATTATAGGAGGGGGCCAATTCCCCTAAAGCTGGAAGCCCTAGTAGGAGCGAGCATGGGGGTTGCGCAATTTGTGAGGTTACTGGGAAAGATGTGATGGATAATTACCATTTTCTTGAAAAATTTGTACACAAACTCTAGCAGTTGTTCTGTAATTTCTACAAATGTGTGGGCCACAATGAGCGTCATTATCGAAGTTATAAATTGATGATGGAGAGAACCCAGACCTACCTTATGAATGTAGAAACTCAACCTCCAAATCAAAGCGTCAGAGGGGCACGCAAAAAATTTCAAGGCCGAGGAAGGGACTGAGGAGGAGGATTTGGTAGAGGTCGTGGATAGATTATCTATTACAATAGCAGACAATCAGGGTGGTATGCATGAGAGTGCAAGAATCAGACATGCCTGTCATGCCTATACTACAGCTAGTTCAACCTTGTTATAGAAGAATTCTCATTGTTGATAGCTCAGATGTAGGAGATGAAAGCGCAGCCTCAACAACCTATAAAAAACATAGAAGTCATGAGAGTTGAGTCTGATGAAGAGGATCAAAGCATGAATTTAGTGCTGATAAGTGGAATAATGATTGGTGATCATAAAGGTAAGCAACCTGAAGAAGGAAGTTGGCATTCACCTGAAGCAAGCTAAGGAAACCTTTATGGAAGCCAATAAAAGCTTCGTTGAGGCATCCACATCAGGAAGTCAGGGCATGATGCAAGAAATCAACATACCCATAGAGGTTGATCCTTTTGTACTCACCACGTTTTTGGAGACCTGCATGAAACTGCTAAGCAATCACAAGGCTATGGAGCGCGTGCAAGAATTAATCAATAAATGCACCAATAATGAAAGGGCACCTAATGCACACCATGAGGTCAAAAAGATTGGCAAGAATAAGGCACAGACAAGGAAAGAGATGAGGCTAACCACATAGATTGGTGACTATGAAATGGACTAGGTCATCCTGGATCTGGGGTCCGATGTGAAATTTCTGCCAAAACAAACATGGGAAAGTATGGGGAGACCTATGCTGCAGTGGTCTCTAATTCAACTTAGAATGACGAACTAGTAGAAATTTTCAATTACAGTAATCCATACCTTGAACTCTTGGAAATTTACTTGGCCATTGACATGAATGGGGTCATTAATTTGAAGAAGAGCATAATGTCATTTGAAAGGAAATTACTTTGGGTTATAGTGCTATGGACCATGCAGAAGGGGACCGATATACTGAACTAGTCCACGATTATGAAGAAAGTGATGATGAAATGGAACAAATCTAGAAAATAATAGTGCGAGATGAGGATGAGATCAATTCGATGATAGATGGGAGGATTGCATGGGATCAGGAGAGTTCCTACACCTCTGATTCAGATGAGGAGTTAGAGAATTGGAAGAATCGCTTGCATGAAGTGTCTACATTGTGATACAATATGATGACAAAGTCGTTGTGCTATGTTTCGTCGAAGGTAAGGAAATTACACTATTATGATGGTGTTGACAATGTTGGACCTGCTAACATGTCAGGGTATCTCCCTGGTAAGAAGTCTCAACTAGAAATTAGACTGTTTGGCATAGGAGTCCCAGTAGTGGGTCGTGTAGTATCACCTTGACCACGATTTCATACAGAGGCAAGTATGATGTCCCTGTTGGTATCAAGGGTGTGACATATGCAGCAAGTCAAGGAAGGTGCATGAGAAATTCTAACACACAAAGGGTGATGTGAGTATGCTGCTTGGAAACCTGTGATAGCATGGAGTTAAGAAGGGAACACATGAGCAAATACACATCACAACATGGAAGGAAAATTAGCTAGCAATCCAAAGTGATGGTTAAACCAACAACACATTTGAGTAAGATTCATACATACATATATTGAAAATAGCCATACATGCATGTGTAAGAAAACAAATACATATATCATTTAGAATAAATAGATAGTTGAAATATAATACAATATATGCATGAAACGTGTTGGCTATGTTATATTAAGAAGTATAACTTCCAGTCATACAGTACATCCATGTCCAAGCACTAGTTCCTATAGTGGAACAATAGAGCCACAACTGCCTGCTCCTTCAAAGAGATATACTAGCTCTACACAGTGGATAAGCCAAGGCTCATTACAATACTATCCAATCTCTCTCTAAGATAGTCCTATTAGAAGATTGGCTGACCAAAAGCCTATACAATGAATTATGAGGTACTATTTATAGCAAAGGGTGGGTGTTATAGACATATTTGTGAATTGTAACCCCAATATTATATGTTGATAAACCAAGGGCTTTTTAACCCCTAAAAGTGTTGTTTCATACTCTAGAGGATCATAGTCAACTGATTACATCATTCCCTAGAAGTTCCACCTAAAAAACCACTTAGAACTGGCCAAAACTAGACCATATTGACTGATCCATTGTCAGGGTACGATGCATACTAACTCCTACACTAGCCAGGTGTGATGCATACTGAAGAGGCCTTCTGTGGGGTGTGATGAGAGAGAATGGACAAATGTCTAAGACAGTTTTCTAAGTGGATTCTCATGGAATCTTCTAGAAACTTCTCCTATGACACTTGCCTCCCTGAATTCACCTAGGGATGAGTAAGAGATCCAAGAAATATCCAAGTGGAACTAAGAACTGCAAGTGGAATGACACTAATCAAAAACCCAAATATGACTCACACCTTTCAAACATCTATAAATGGATCCCTCATCTGAGAGATTTGGAGGCTGGAATTTTGTAATTTGTAAGGAAGTGTTGTTAGTTTGTCTTTGAGAAGGAGCATTGTATTGTTGGGTGATCTTGACTTTCATGAGGTGAGGAGGGCTTTGATGCTGGGAGGATGATGTTGGATCAGACAGCTGGGTTGTAATTCTCCCTTCTATTTTAACAAAGTTCTTTGAGTTTTCATCCATACAATTGTGTACTTGTGAATCATGTTATTTGTAAATGCCATTGTATATTCAATGTATTTCTGATTCTATATTGTTTATGATATAATAGATCAAGATGCTTTGATGGCATTTTATTACTTTGTTTCTACAGGTATTCCCTAAGCGGGTTAAGTAGGAGAGGAGTTGCAAGCTCTATCAAGGGGGAGAGAAATCAAGAAAGGAGTGAAGAAGAAGATCTAGGTTGGTCGCTTTGCTTCTCCCTTATCTATCATATGTAGAGGAAATCACAAATTGCTTTGGTTGTTTGTTTCTAAGATAGCTGCCAATATTAATGGGGCTAGCAAATCGAAAAGACACTAGCTTTTCCAGAAACAAAATGGCGACTCTACTGGAGAGTGAATACTTTGTTTGTTTGTTATTGTTGTTTTCTTTATAAACTACAAACGGAGACTAAAGTTAGCCAGATAGCCTTCAAACTGCTCTTGCTCTGCAAGTGCATAGTAGATGATTGTTACTTCATTCAATCTCCGGTTTAGTTTATGAACTGAACATCTAACTTGCAAGAATTCTAAAATCCGTTGTGGTAGCTTAGTAACCCCCCAAGAGAATTCCTTTGTACTTTGCTTTTTATTGTCCATCATAGCTCAGCTTAAATTACTGAACTCAGCTGCAAATTTGAGCAAAAACCCACCTTAGTTTCGCTCCCTGGCCCATCGCACTGTCTAACATTGGAAGCTAGTATGCATCACACATCTCGAGTGTAGAAAGTGAGATGCATCCCTATTTTTGTGAAGCACAGGTGCGATGACTGAGTAATCCTATTTCTCTCCTTGAAATTTGGGTTTTTTGTCCTTGTTTTCAGCTCTATTTTATTGTTTTGCTTCTTATGAACAATATCTCATTAGTGAAGCCTCCTTCCTTTACATAGATAAGCCTCCATTGTTTAGGAGTAGTAAATGCTTTTATGTATTTGTCCATCATTTACAGTCCTTCGTCGAAAAGTTGCTTAAACCAAACTGTCGTTTGGTGCAAAAAGTGTCGTAGCTGTCGTTTTGTGTCAAAAAAGAGAAGTGTCGTAAAGTATTCCTTCTCTAGATAGTCGATTGAACCTTTTGATGTGTATTTGATTTGAATTGTTAATTTTTGAAGTGTCAAAAGAATTTTTCTATTCGAAATTGAAAAGTGTTGTTTAGTCTTCCTTTCATTTTGAAAAGAAATTGTCGAAATGTCGCTTTGAAGAAAAAATTTCAGATCTATACTCAGTTTTCCTTTTTGGCATTCTTCACATTAAAGGGAATAAAAAAAAAATACATGAATTTTCATTTGCATTTAGACTGTGTACAAAAAATGATTTAGGAAAAGTGCATTTAATGTGTGCTTTTTTCTCTCTGTTTGAAAGAATCATAATCTTCTTTCCTTAGTAGCTAGGATTTTCATTGCTAAAAAGTAAACAACGACTGCTTATCATTTTAGACTGTATATTTAGGAATTTTACATCTACCCCACATGGTGAACCTTGAAAATAAACTTCTAAGCAAGATCAGCTCTAAAATAAATTTCAATGAACTTAACAATGCTTTAGAACCTAATGCAACACATCTAGAGGTCTAGGCTAGAGATGTGTTCCGGCGTGGTAAAGTCTAGTAACTATCATTTTCATCGAAGGTTGGGTGATTCCTCCTCTGGATAGGAAAAGTGATAGCATGGAATTGTGATCCCCATACCGTCGAGTATATATTGGGAGACCACAATAGGCTTACACCATTTATCCATAGGAAGTCATGTCTGCCACCCTATCGATCACAATACGCTGAACATAGCATTCAGGAAGATTGACTACCGTACATAAGTCCTTGGTAATTTCTCTTTAATTTACCACCAAGGTGTATATTGTAGTTTTGTGATTGGTTTAGTAATCCCTCTATCTAGATTTCCGAAGTAGTAACTTTTGTTCCTTCTCGATTCCTTAAAAGGAAAGTTCCATCTGAGCACTTGTCACTTCATGCTCATTAAAAATCGAAGGGGACTAGAGTCATCTTTGGATTTTTCTCAACTCTTAAAAATTGGAAAAGCAAAGTTGTGTGAAAGTGTCGTTAAAATTTATCTAATTTAGAATACCATTTCCCCCCTTTTAATTTTGAGTTCATCAAGTAATCCACAATCGTGGAAGAAAGTCAATCAAAAACCTGTTGTTAGCAGAGACTAGCGAGTCAACCGTCTTTGAATCTAGAAATGAAACCATTCTAGGCAAAACAGTCTCATTTAACTGAATCCAACTCTCCTCGTTTATTTGAAACTTTCATTTCAACATCATTAGAGACTACAGTTACTCCGACCATTTTTGGTACATCTACCTTTATAGAAGAAGTTCCAGAGTTACAAGAGGACATTAGAACCGATCCTAGTGTAACGTAGACACTTCTATACCTGAAACAGTTCCAGCAAGAGCTTATTGAGTGACTAAAGTTCATTTACCTGAACATCTGGAAGTTGAGTTCCAGAATTCAAAAGGTGTCAACCGCCCGGTATCTGTCATTGCAGAAGTTATACCTTCTTCGGCTCTAGAAATATTTTACGGACCTCATAGTCTACCTCTTCCACCTAGATTGATTGCTATAGACGAGATAGTATAGGATCTTCCGTCCAGTACTCCATTACATTTTGGAACTGGGATCTAGTTATATCCATCTACTCCCGAAGTTAGTTCTTTTAATCATCCTTCATCGCAAGTTCCTATCAAGTTGCTAGAAAATCTCTTGGATAGACTAAATATGTCTGAGCAACCATTGACATATAGGACTGTGTCATCTGATACAACTATGACCTAGCTGCCTACTGTGATTCCTACAATGTTTGCTTGTATACCATCTGTTCCGGTTAGTTATCAATCACTAGCTAGAGTCCACTCAGGGGTCATCTAAAAAACATGGTCTATTCCTATTTGTTCATCTAGAATCCCATCCGGTATTTCTTATGTTGAAACTTAACAAGTTGATCCGGCATGCTAGTATCAATTTGGGCAGATTAGTCTTCAAAAACTGATATATCCTTAGAACACTAGATTGCTGCCATATGGAGGGCAGTATGCTTTTTCATTGTTCCCTCCTAGAGAACAACCATATGACAGTTCACAGCAAAATTCAGGTCAAACTGGAATTACATCCAAGGGTTGGGTACCAATACTGCCTCAACAACCAAGGGTTGTATATTCAATGCAACTAGTACAACCTATGTCGAACATTGCCACTACACCTGCTATTGTGACTGTGTTGCAAGTACATGCATTGCCTGTTGTTTTTCAACCTCAAGTCTCTCAGGGTGCAATATAATAGCCTCTTGTCTCTACGACTCAATTGAAACCTCAGGTTAGTGTTTCCTTACCTGGAACAACTCAAGCTCAAATGGGTACTATCACCCCAGATCTTGGTCAATCTTCTAGTATTCGGCAACAACAAATGGTCCAACAACCATGGCATGTACAACATCAAAAACCGCTATTACAACAAACTTACCGAGGATATGAGCAACAAGGCTTTGTAGGTAATGGACAACCTTCTTTTCAAAACAATTACCAACAACCATACTATAATGGTTATGTCCAACAACCTAATCAAAGTTAGTAGCATTAGATACATTATGATGGTACGCAAAGACCTACTGCTCAGGCAATCCCATCTTATCCTAAGTATGCTTTACCAAACCTGAATCAACAGTTGACTTTTGTAGAAACTCTAGAATTACCAGATTTGAACCGGCTAACGAATGATCCCATTGCATACGCCCCTTGGTGGCCAGTTATTCCTCATAAACTTCCCTTTGATATTCTTAGATTTAATGGAAATTTGGGTGAATATCCATCGAATCACGTGATGACCTTTCATTTATGGTGCTCGTCTAACACCTTGAATGATGATTCGATTAGGCTTCACCTTTTTCAATAAATGCTAACTGGTCCAGCAGCAAAATGGTATATTGAATTGCTTAGAGCTTTGTTTGATAACTTCAGTGCCCTTGCCACTACTTTTCTAACCCACTTTTAGTTACCCATAAGGTATGAAACGGGGACAAAACTCCTTACCAAGTTTAGAAAGACAACAACCACTCACCTATCTGATCATATTCATGAGTGGTGGCATTGTCGTCGAATGGTAAAGATGTATGTTCCCGATCAGCTCCTAGTTGAGTGGTTTATTAAGTCATTATTACCTTCAATTATTGAGGATGTGGAAAAAGGAGGAGTTGTCACTAAAGAGCAAGTCATTGCTCATGCACAATATTTGGACTTGATCTACACTTAGTCTGGCACACTTTACGACAAAATTCTTGATGCTCCTAGACTAGAATTTTTCCATTCCTCCCCCTCCTAAATTGAATAGGGACTCTCACGCCGGTGATGGCGTGATCGGTACCTCAAGCACGCAAAACGGAAAGGCTCCATATGGTAAAGCCCTTGCAGTTTTCTAGTCAAAAAGAAAACAAAAAACATCTTGCCTTGGAGATTAATGTTGTTTTATCTCACAAGGGCAAGAATCTAAAGCAACTAGGGGGCAAGAAGAAAGGGAAAAATAATAAGAAGAAACAGGAGAATTCACCTCCTGAAAAATCTTTTGAAAACTCTACTGGGAAAATGAAACCTCATCAACCATGTCTCATATGCAATGAGGACCATTTCACAAAAATTTGTCCACATCAAGCTGAGGTTACGAAATTTTTAAAAACTTAAACTACCTCAATGGTGATGATTGATCCATTTCCAAACCCATAAACTAATCTAGTTGCTATAGATCATGCTTCCACATCGCAAGTGCTTATGCTATCCATCTCGGAAGAACAAAATGATGCTTTGATATTGACAAGGAATAAAGATTACGGGAATCCACAGTCGTTGAACAACAAGGCTACAGATCAACCCAATAGTTCGACAACAACTTCCTCAGAAGTTGTTCCACCCATCATTCCTGAATTAACTATAAATCCGCCAAAGGGAGTAGTACATAAATCGAAATTTAATCCTCGTGCTTGAATAGCATAGAATTATAATATAGTGGAAGATCTGGCTCAATCGCCATCCGCTATGTCGACACTTGAACTACTACATAACTACCCCTCCCAAGAGCAGGGTTTGTTATCAGCAATAGGTGGGATCGATCCAACAAATTCCAATCTTGTGGCCTTTAACCATAAAGGATACGAACCTCAGTTACCATCCCAACTCACTTTCCTTATACAGGTAAAAGCCCTCAATAAAATTGTTCATCTAACAACCACTGATGAGGGGGCATCTACCTGTATTATGCCAATGAGTTGCTGGAAAACATTAGGCTCACCACCCTTGTTGCGATCATCAATGACATTAAAAGCATTTGATGGAAGAACATACATGCCGTATGGGATAAGTAACTTGCAAGTAGAACTAGGGGGCAAGACAGTAGAAATTGAAGTCGAGGTCATTGATGGAAACCTTGACTACAATATCTTACTAGGAAGGCCCTAGATTTATGTTATGGCTGTTGTTGTGTCAACATATTTTAGAAAGATTTCATTTCCCTTCCAAGGTAGGATTACAATTGTTGACCAACTGACTTTTTTTCCCCAACAGTTCTCAAGCTACTAGAAGCATTCCATTGATCCATGGAAGTTCTCAATCGCTTTAAAATATAAGAATAGGTCTCCTAAAGGACCCTTCCTTAATGGGTACTTTTTCCATCCCGCCTCCAAATAATCTGGCGGAAGTGGCCATAGTGGAAACTTGTCATATGATATCTTCTACATCATCAAAGATTAAGAAGAACTCTAACCATTTTGATAGTGTGGATCATCGCCAGGTGTTGCCCCCAAGTCCTATAAAATATTTGTAGCAATCAATCTTATGGGCCTGGGCAGCAAACCCAAATCAACACTCAATGAGTGTTTGGATAGATAGGTCTCTAGAGTATGGTACCTCGTCTAATCCTTGGTCTCATATACATTCTACAGACTGAGGAATCATTCAGTTGATGATGATAGGAGAGACGTCATGGGAAGATTACCACCATTGTTCCCACCTTCAAGATAACAATGAAGATTATTCAAGTGGCCTTAATCATCCTTAAGTTTTTGATTTTCTATCAAATACTGTAAATACAGTGGATTCCAAGCGAAATCTATCCAATATTGATGAAACTATTGCCATTAATATCTCGACCAAACCTAATGTTGTAGAGAACATTCATGTTGGCAAATCTTGTTCTCCTTCAGAACTGGAAATATACTGCACTCTCTTTCATGAATTCAGAGATGTATTTGCATGGTCATATGAAGAAATTCTAGGCATTGACTTGATCATCATTGAACATGAAATCAAGATGTATCTAGATGTAAAACCAGTATGACAACGGCTTAGACTGGTTCACCCAAAGAAAGCCATTGCCATTAAGGTAGAAGTTGAAATTTTTTTACATGCTGGTTTCATTTACCCTATTCCTCTCACTGAATATTGCTCCTGTGATGAAAAAGAAAGGAACGATTAGAGTGTATGTCGATTATAGGGATTTAAAACAAGCATGTCCAAAGGACAACTACCCTACACCCTTCATCGACCAGATAATTGATGAATGTGCTGGATGCGAAATCTTTTCATTCATGGATGGATTTTCTAGGTACAACGAAATCAATATCCGCCCATAGGACCAGTCGAAGACTGCATTTATATGTCCATGGGGCACATTCACGTATCATAAGATACCCTTGGATTTGAAGAACACAGGGGCAACCTTTGAGAGGGCAATGAACTACACCTTCCATGACATCAAGTACATTGTTCAACCATATCTCAATGATCTATTGGCTCATTCACAAAAGTAGACTGATCATCCATAACATTTGAGAGCCATACTCATACGTTGCCGACACTACAAGATATGACTCAATCCACATAAGTGTGTGATTTGTGTTGGTTCTGGTTGGTTACATGGTTTTGTAGTTTCTAAGAACAGAATTCGACTCGACCCATGTAAGGTTCAGGAAATCCTTGACATGCCTCCACCTTCAAAGTTGCCTCAGATTCAGAAACTACAAGGGAAAGCAAACTTTCTAAGGAGGTTCATCCTAAATTATGACGAACTTGCTAAAGGTTATATGCGTCTTTTGAAAAAAAACTACCCTTCAATTGGGATTAGGTTGTGTAAGCTTCCTTTGATGCTTTAAAAGGTTCCCTACTAAAAGAATCATTAATGTATGCTCCTAACTATCAAAAATACTTTAACCTATATCTAGCCGCCACGGATACAACCATTGCCATGGTTTTAGTGCGAGGGGACAATGGAATATAACATATTGTCTATTATTTAAGCCATAACTTAAATGATACAGTAAGTAGGTACTCCTATGTTAAAAATCTAGCCTTAACAACTATTCAAGCAGTACAGAGATTTTGACACTATATTCTCTTTCGCAGAACTATCATTTTATCAAATTGCAATCCTATGACCTACATTCTGTCGCATCAATTACTAAGGGGCAAATATTCCAAATGGATAGCCATTTTGCAAGAGTTTGATCTAGAATTCATCAAATACAAATCAAAGAAATCTCTGGTCTTTGCGGAGTTACTTTGTGACCTCCCATCGTTGTCTAACGATTTAACATCTACAACATCATTCATGGATGAGACACTGTTTCTAATATCGTCAAGCAATCTGTGGTATGGAGATATACTGGTCTATCTCCAAACCCAAACTTTTAGGCCTAACACCTCTTGCTCTGAATAGTGATGTATTCGATACCAAGAAAAATAATACATGATCGTCAGTGATACACTTTACCATCATGGTGCTGATACAGTTCTGCGAAGGTACCTCATGCATGAGGAGGCAAAAAAAGTCCTAAATGACTATCATTCAGGTGCGTGTGGGGGGCATCTATATGGTTACGCTACTGCACAAAAGATCTTATGATCTAGTTACTTCTGGTCCACTATATTCAAATATTGCATAATTGCAGTCAGAAGTTACCATGCTTGCCAAATTTTTGATCGCAAAACCAGATTACCACCTGCACCACTACACCTAGTATTTACTATTGGGCTATTTTCTAAATGGGGCATAGATTTCATGACATGTAACCCCACCTCGGCTGGGGGGCATGGGTATATTATAGTCACTGTCGACTATTTTACAAAATGGGATGAGGCAATGACTACATTAAACAACAACGGCAAAACGCCTGCTCTTTTCTTTCTTAATCATGTAGTCTCTATATTTGGTGTTCCATAGGCTATAGTCACAGATCATGGGTCAAATTTTTGCAATCACATGATGGTTGAATTGACTGCCAAATTAGGACTATCCCACGATAGTTCTACTCCATATTATCTGCAGGCTAACGGACAAGTTGAGCTGATCAACAAAGTCCTTAAGCACATGCTACAGAGAATGATGGAGTCCACAAATGGAATTGGCATTTAATCATGTACTCATCTCTATGGGCATATATGACATCAGTGAGAAATACAACCGAATTTTGCCCTTCCAGTTGGCATATGGTCTGGAAGCTCTCTTACCAATTCAGTGCGAATTTTCATCTCTCAAGCTCGCAATTGATCTGCTTCCTGAAACTTCACAGGAAGAGGCTCATTTCTTGGAGCTAATCCACTTGGACGAAACCTATCATCACACCGCACTAGCTAATGAAGCACATAAGAAACATGTCAGAGCGCAATTTGACAAAAATGTCAATTGTCATGTCTTCTCAAAAGGTGACCTGGTCTTCCTATATGATCAAGACTCTAACAAATTGGGAGCAGGTAAGTTTGAACCATTATGGATGGGCCCCTACATTATTAAATGAGTATTTGAAAAAGGAGCCTGCGAGCTAGTGGATTATGATGATATTCCACTATCGCAACCCCGAAACGGGTTGTATCTTAAGTGTTAATATGCTTAATTAAGTGTAGTAATCTCTTTGTATATATGCTTTTGTTACATTTTTTGTTTTCTTTTAGAGTTGTCATTTTGGTTAGGTAATCCACTTTGCATTTGTTGTAGATGTCAGAATTTTTGGAATCATTTGTTGAGAACGTTGACAGAGCTAGTCATAGTACGTAGAACCTATCTTCCATGGCCTGGGCCATTTTTGCTCCAAGCAACGAGTTAGTAAGTTTCAGAGGGATATGTATTGGCCGATCAATGAATAACATCGATGAGTATAGTGCATTGATTGAAATTCTCTCTAATGCCATTTCGCATGGAATATGCCTACTTGTTATCAGGCTAGATTCGCAACTCGTCATTCTACAACTTACTGGCATCAATTCTGTTCGAAACCCAGCTATTTATCGTATGTTCCTAAGAGTCAGGATTTTGGAAAGACAGTTTGATTCCATTCAATATCAACACATTTCCAGAAAATTAAACACATTAACCGCTTCATTAGCAAACTATGTGTTGTATAGACATTTGTAGCATTTGTAAAGAAAGCATTTTACATTAACATTTTCATTAGTATTGCATAAATTAACCAAGATAAAAAATCCGAAAATCAAAAAATATATAACTATTTATAGTTTTTACAAAATGTTTTGTGTCCAAGACAAAATCGGTCATATGACCAAGAAACTCAAAATGAATGTAGAAAAGCATCCTAGACTAATGATGCTAGTGATAACATGTCACCGCCTATGCGATTGTGCGCAAAAACCGGGTCCATCGACTCAACACACCAGTGGTGTGGTGTTGTAACCTCAAGGGTAACTCGCTAGTCCTCACATCCTGAATACCAAGAGTAAGGCCCTCGATCTGATCCTGTAGCACTGCTAGGGTCTCCGATATGTCCAGATCTCGAAGGACGACCCTCCCTACAGCCTCTCCTGCTCGAATGTTTGCTGCTGCCCGTGGGCGTGCCGCTAGTCCCATTGGCCCAATATCTGCACACACATATGAGTTTGATTAGTCTTGATAACATTTAAAAACACAAAAACATTATAAAACTGATAAACAAAAATGTGGTTGAATAATTTTACCTATGGCACTCCATTATTCACCAGCCAGTAATGCCAAATCTTGGTCGCCTCGAAAATCAATCCCAACGTATGGATACTCCGCAAAGACCATCTCTTGATGGTTGAACCACTCAAAGAAGGCATCAAAGAAAGAAATCTGTGATTGACCAGCATGTTTGGCCATAATATCAACCCACCTCTGCATCCGTGGTTCCCTTGGTGCTGGCAATCCTAGCGAAATGTATTGAGGCTGCATCAGTGGAATCCTCTCCAAGGAAAAAGCAATCAAGATGGAACCGTAGCCAAAACTAATGGGTATTCCATTATTTACCATGGAGAGTTGTTCTTTTATAACAGGAACTATCACCTCACACCAGTTGAACACCTTTGGTTCCAGGCATTCCACGGCGTACTGCATGTAAGATCTATTGGCCAAATGAAGAGTCGCGCTGCCAGCCAATCTAGCAAAGGTAAATAAAATGTTCCTCAAGGTACGATTAGTGACATCCCGGATATTGATCTTGCCATCCATATTGGGATGAGATCAATCTCTACAAAACTAGCGAATATAATCTGTCATAGATTCACCCCCATGGGCAGATCTTGATACTGAGAGAGGGGCACCACACCACGATAACCTAGTAAGAAAGTAAATATCCTTGAATGCCAATGGGATAGATTTGCCTATGATTTGGAATACCTAGTTGATCAGATCCCAAGCATCAAGAAAATACTGCAACAAGCTGATTTTTTGCTTCATGCTGGATATGGGGAAGAATTTTAGCAAGCCACAGTTTCACAATGCAGTAACTGTACCCTAGTCATGTAAGGCAATCATGTCCTCTTCTTCATGTTCACGTTCACACCACATGATAGCCATATTGATCCAACAAATATCTAAAACACAGACAAAATATGAGTTAGAATCCAAATTTTAGCAAAAATAGGCAAAAATTTCATGAAAAATTGTTGTGCAAAGTTTCCCTTCTGCGCCCATCACACCTTGCCTTTGAGCAAGGTAAGATGCATACTGATTGGCCAGTGTCTAGCTCAATATGCATCACACTTTTTGATGCAGGCTAGGTGTGATGGATGGAGAATGAGTTCTTCAAACCCCAAGGGCCATGAAGCAGGGAAAAACTTGCTCAAAATCAGGAAAGGATGGAATGAAAATGAAGAGCTCAGGGTTAGCTCCTACCTAGTCCAGATGGCACGGGGAATAGTCCACCAGATCTCCTGAAATTAGCTAATGAAATTTGAGGGGGAAAACCACTCCAAAGATCCAAAATCCCAAATTTAAAATGAAATGGTAAAAATGAGAGGTAAAACTACTTTTTATGTTACTATTCATGTACTTCAAGTAAAATGTTAGTTTTCAATTCATTTTTCAGGCATATATATGCATTTCTAATCAATTTGATGGAGAAATTGAGTAGGTTGAACAATCGACAAAAGAATATAACATGTAAAAAGGTGAATTGAACATCTTTGACTACGGTTATGAGCAATGTTATTGCATGGTTCAAGATCGTTAAAAAATAAACCTACCACTAAGCATAGCTTCTCTCGATTCAAGCTCATTAAAAAATGAATCCACCCTTGGTAAATAACCTTTGTGATCACCCTGCTATCAACCTGTTGAACCTTGGCTGTGTTCCTCCTGTCACCTCCATTCTTTTGGCTGATCATACGCTTCCACTTGATTGTTTACCTTTTTGAGGAACAACTATGATGAGTGGTTCTGTTAGCCACACTTTTCACATCACCATGTTTTGAGAAGTTCCAAGCATACCCAGAACCATTTGCTACCCTAAAATGCCACTCGTTCCTCAAAAGCGAGTCTCCTTTAAACTCTTTTTAGACTCGTTAAATATGAAAAGATTGTTGAGCTATTGGTCTTTCCAGCTCGTTAAAGTAAGGGGAAATTCCATCCCTCCTGTACATTTTAATCTTTTTGGACCTGAGGGATTATCCCACAAAAAGATCAAGTGCTTGTCTTTTTCAGCTCGTTAAAGAGATTGAAAAGTCATCCCTTTCATATTATTTTATACTTTTCTGGACTTAAGGGATTATGCTACAAAAAAGGACTACTAGAGTTTCCTTTTCATCCCTTTTCAAACTCTCTAAACATGAAAAGGACCAAGTTATCCTTCTCATTAAACTTGTTAGAACACTAGTGACAAACTTGTCCACCCAGACAAGAACGAGTTTCACTGTCACTAGGCTCGCTAAAATGTAGTGACAGGTTTGCCGGAAGGCCAAATTATAGAACAAGCATATGTTATCCTCCTCAAGCTTAATAAAAATAAAGAGGCACTGGTCAACAATGACTAGGGAAAAAAGGGAAGAAAACTTGAAGAACTTTATTGGTAGCAAGTTACTCTTGAACATGACACTTTCACTCCATCACCCTAATTGAGTTGGGTTGGGTTATTCCTTTCACCAGTCATTTCACCATTGGTCCTCCATACCATCCATTTTTGGGGTTAACGCTACCAATCCATCTCAGTGTCACTGATATGTTCAAGAGAAGTCATTCAGAGAATTCACCATCCAGTTAATGCCTCATCCGCTGTAATACCTTCACCCTCCATTTTCATGACCGCCATTCCTGAATCTTGTATCATTAGATCATTTTCACCTCCAGAAAATCATTTTCTACATTTCGTGTCATAGATATGGGATACATTGAGGTCCTCCTATGATGGGTCACTTCTTGTCGACATCAGCTCATTATCCAAGAAGTTGACTCAGAAACAACCCTTTCAATACTTTGAAGCTTGCATGCCACAATGGCAAGTTTCTCACTTCCGATGACAGGTTTACATTAATGGCCTTTGATCGAAAGATTTTACGTGGTGCTCAACATCAGATCATATAGTCGCACCACGTGAATTGTACTATAGTACCTTGACGATCATTATCATTATCGGTGATTCCTCTCGCGCCTGTTAACATCTTACATTATTGGCTGGTAATCAGGCATGTCCTTCCATGTTCAACTTCAGAACATATTTTCATATGGATCAACTTGTACATTTGGCAAATATTGAATGAGTTTGAAGACCTTGAATCTATTTTCATCCATCCAGGCTGTGATATATTCAAGAACATAAAGACATCAAATGTACACAGAAGCTGCACAGATGATCATCCAAGCTAACAGATGATGACTATTCATATAAAGAATCACGAGTCTGCAGTTGTAGAGGATTATCTATCCTATGTACATGAAAATGAATTTATAAAGCTGAGCATGGGAATGCCCACATCAACTAGATCATGAAAATAATATCATGATGATGTATTGTATTGTATCTTATACAGGTCACCTTCTAGTTCGAATACCTCGAATCCTCATGATAAAGCATTTCACCCGACATCAAAAGATTTACGACTTCATGCTTTAGGGGGCAATTGTTATAGACATATTTGGGCACTGCAACCCCAATCTTATATGCCAATAAACCAAGGTCTTTTTAACCCCTAAAAGTGTTGTTTCATACCCTAGAGGATCATAGTCGACTGATTACATCATTCCCTAGAAGTTCCACCTGAAAAACCACTTAGAACTGGCCAAAACTGGACCATACTAACTGCTCCACTATCAGGGTGCGATGCATACTAACTCCTACACTAGCCAGGTCTGATGCATACTAAAGAGGCTTTCTGTGGGGTGTGATGAGTGAGAATGGACAAATGTCTGAGACAATTTTCTAAGTGGATGCTCATGGAATCTTCTAGAAACTTATCCTATGACACTTGCCTCTCTGAATTCACCTATTGATGAGTAAGAGATCCAAGAAATCTCCAAGTGGAACTAAGAACTACAAGTGGAATGAAACTAATCAAAAATCTAGAAATGACTCACACCGCTCTAAACATATATAAATGGATCCCTCATCTTAGAGATCTGGAAGCTAGAACTTTGTAATTTGTAAGAAGTGTTGTTAGTTTGTCTTTGATAAGGAGCATTTTATTGTTGGGTGATCTTGCTTTTCATGAGGTGAAGAGGGCTTTGATGCTAGGAGGATGATGTTGGATCAGACAACTGGGTTTTAATTATCCCTTCTATTTTAATAAAGTTCTTTGAGTTTTCCTCCATACAATCATGTACTTGTGAATCTTGTTATTTGTAAATGCCATTGTAAGTTCAATGTATTTCTGATTTTGCATTGTTTACGATATAATAGATTGAGATGCTTTGATGGTCTTTTGTTACTTTGTTTCTACAGGTATTCTCTAAGCGGGACAAGTAGGAGAGGAGTTGCAAGCTCTATCAAGGGGGAGAGAAATCAAGCAAGGAGTCAAGCGGAAGATCTAGGTTGGTCCCTTTGCTTCTCTCTTATCTATCATACATAGAGGAAATCACAAATTGCTTTGGTTTTTTGTTTCTAAGATAGCTTCCAATCTTAGTGGGCATAGGAGATCGAAAAGACACTAGTTTTCCTGGAAACAGTGGGGTGACCCTTGATATTCCCCATTGAGACCGTTCATCTATCCTCATGACTCTTCAACTACTCTATGACTCTTACATTCAAGTATTGACATTTGAACTTCCATTTGACAAGACATTATATTACAATGCACATGTGCCCATATGAGACAAAATGGCTTGAGAAATCCATGCATGACATCACTGACACTTGGACAGTTGTGGTGAGACAAACTCTTTGAAATCCTTGTGATGGTCGAAGGTGGTGAGCTAATGCCAAGCTTGGTTGTCTGTGATGGTGTCCATGTGCTCAATGGTGACATGTTGCTAAAGCGAACTCTTACCTTTGTTGAATCCAGGTGCACTGATATGGCTCATTTGTCCAACTCGTCTAATAGCATGCACATGGCCATCTTGGGTGTGACCGGACCTGCAACATGTTGATGCATAATGTCTACACTGCTCTTCAAGACTATGTTGGTAGTTATGCACATCAACTTGTCAAAATATATGTTTATCTCTAGTTGGACTTACTTCTTGTCTTCGCCTCCGTGGCTGTGAAATGGGTGGGATCACATGCATGCACACAATTACATGCATGTTGTTGAATTCCCTTGCATGCGATCAAAAACACTGATCATATTTTATGTTCTGTGCTATCTACTAGGATGGATCTATAGCTTGTACGAGCATAGTTTCATCTGTCTGTGCATGTTGCACTCCCTGTTGTACATGTTCCGACTGCAGCTCATTCTCTCATCTATGCAGCTCCTATTCTTCCTTGAGTTGCTGCTTTAGCACTTGTAACTCCTTCTCTATTTCATTCTCTACCTTTGCATGATCTTCATGTCATGCAATCACCTCATAGCCTCAGTCTCCAAAGTTACTTCTATCACAGGTGAAGTTGCTTGAGCTTACAACTTTGTTCCGTCTCTGTGTTGTCAACAACCTTCCTCTTTCATTCATTGCATGTAGGTGTTCTTCCTTCTACTTCTGCTGATGGTGCTACTTGCTCTAATGCTATTGCCATATTATCCTAATGTCCTTGTCTGTGAAAAACTTGATGTCTTCATAAGTAGATAGGCTCATAAACACTTTATTAGTTGCAAACCCTGTTAGGATATCAAGGTTCTACTTTGAATCTGCTCTCCTGAAGGACATTGTACTTGTAATACTAAGATACAGACAAACACATGTGATTCCTGGAGACATAGAAACACTCATGGCAAGAAATATGTTAGTTGAAAACCAAAAAAAAAACTTGAGGAGAGACTCACAACATATATGTGTGATTAATCGTGAAGGTTGTGCAATTTCCGCCGGGAGGTCGGGATACTAACTACCGAAACTGCGAAAGGAATAATCCGACTTGTCAGGAGGCTAACTAACTCTTGGAACTATGTAATGCACATTCCAACCTCGCCTGATGAGGATTGAAACTATGTAATGCACAATTTTAGTCAGCAGTGACATGCAACTAACAAACTGCATTGCAAGTTTATGGGGCCAGTACGACACTGCCTCCATGAATTATGCAATGCAAGTCTAGAGGTTAGTGTTGGGACATACTTGCACAATTTATGGAGGGAAGGTAGAGCCTTTGCTTCCAAAAATTCATAGTGCTAGCTGAGAAGTACACGGTTGTTGAGCGATGGAAAGGGTATGTATTTACCATTTATTTCTTTATCTTTTCCTTTGAATCATAACTCCTTTACATTCTAAGATGGTAATATGTTAAAGAATTATGATAGAATTAAGGATATTTGTGATTGATACAAAATAACTAATTATTGTCTTTTTCTACATAGAAAGTGAAGCAAATAGAAAATCACTATTTAGGAGGAAAAGACAAAGCAGAAGCAACTACTGTCCCTTTGATAGGAAGCTGTATCCAGACAAGGAGATCAAGATATGAGCGCATGGTACAGGAAAATGAAGAGAAAACGTGGCATCAACACAAGAAGAAAAAATGATAAACTGGAGATCAATGATATAATGAATCCATGAGGATCCTTTGATCCTGAGGGATCGCTAGTTCAAGACGTATCTGTACTCTTGATACTTCCACCTGGCCATTATAAAAAGGGACAATGCTCATAGCCTAGGGGGTGGATATTATTATCAATTTGTAGAACTTACTCTTGTAATATCAACTTTTATCATCGACTCTCTTTGAAGAGTGATAGTTGTATCTCTGCCATATATGATATATATAACTCAGTTGTTGTTCCATTATCTGATCCTGGAGTAAATGCAGCAGTTTCCTTGGTGGCTAAGGGCCCGGCCCTAGTGGATCCACTTGCTTCTTGTATCACTATTTTACAATTATATTTTTGTGTGGTTTGATTTCCTTTGCATTTCCTTAACTCACTTTGTTTAGTAATCTTCTGTTTCTAAACATTTCACTGAATTGCTCTGTTATATCGAAATTGTAATTGGATAGCAAGTTTATTATTCACAACTTAAAATGTCATGTTGTTAATTCTGAAACAATATTGCACTGTCTAATTCGGATTCTACTATTCATTTACAGTTGCAATTGTTGTTCATTTAACTACGGTTCACATACAATTGCAGTTGTTGTTCGTTTAGCCGTTGTTCAATTATAACTGCAATTGCTATTCCTTTATCCCTGTGGTTAATGTCCATTATGCTAGAATAAGATTACTTATTCAATTACTCTATATTCACTCTGTGTTTACACTTAATTAGGTTTGTCATTCCTTTATTAGTTAAATATTGTTGTTCAATTCATTTCGGTTAACATTTCTGCTCAATTCATTTATGTAGATTAAGCTTTGTTGTTCAACCTTTTCAATAGATTTAGTTGTTGTTCCTTTTCTGCTAGTCAAATTGTTATTTCCATTATTTGCTTCAATGTGAATGGAAATATCTACATCTGTAACGAACATTGACTACTGTTGTCTAAGTTCTCAGATTGGAGGTCTTCGCTATGATTGATTTTCATTTACATCAGTTTACAAGGGAAAGAGTTATCATTACTGAATCCACGACTAATGGTGGTTGAATAAATGATTTAGTTACAAATCATTTAAGTTTCTTTCCAATACAATTATATTTTGTTTCCAACATTCATTTACTTTTGCAAGCACTATACTGCAAACATTACTCTTGAACAAGTGACCACCTCAGGCTGAGTACACTCTTGAGATGAAAAGTCATGCCTGGATTGATAATTAATGTACGATAAGTAGAGGTTAAAAGACACCTTTTATCACTCAACATTTTGACATCGTTGTCGGGGAGAGTGTAGCCATTTGGTTCTCTTGAAAATAGAGTAGTGTGAGTACCTGCTAGGAGAGAGTTGGGTCTTAAAAATGGAAGGTAAGAACCTACATAGGGAGCATGTAATAGCCCTACTCCCCTGCCCGCTTTCCTATAGATTTGTTGATTATTTTGTGTAGAAATAAGTATTTGATTTGTGTGCATGACTAAGCAGAAAAAGCCTAAAAAGAATCCAAAACCACTACCCAAACCTGATAAAGCTAAGGGACCAGTGACCCTTGGCTGATCGACCTTTATAGATGATATCATTAAAAAAGCAGAATCTCAGTCATGAGTAGGTCTTAGGAAGGTTGCTTCTAGACAACCTACTAGCGCCCTTCGAGCCACAAAATCACCATCTGTAGCCTTTGCTAAGGTACACAGCCAAAAAGAGGAGCAATATTTTCAAGGAATTGAGAATTCTAGCCCAAAATCATTACAAGAAGGGAGCCTTAGTAATCTCTGCGGAGGAGGAGAAACAGGGGAAATAGAAGAACCAAGATCTCCTCTTGGAATAGTTCAGCCACTAAGTAGCCCAGATAAAGGAAGTGTTGTCAAAATCATCCAGAACAAAGGTGAAGAACCTGAAGAGCTAAGATCCCCCAAGATATTAGTTCATCAAGGAACTCTCATCATCCAAGACTAAGGAAGTGATGTTAAGGCCATTCCTACTCCTTCTATTCAGCCTAGGAATAAGTCCCTAGAAATTCTAGAAGGATATTGGCACATATTTGATCAAATGGCCCAGAACCAACAAACACCTCAAACCTCCACACTACAATATCCCATTGTAGATACTGTAGTTAATGCACCTATGAAGGTCATTCCTCTCCAGCATATTCCTACATTCCATGGCCTAAAATTGGAAGATCCAAATGCATTTTTGTTTGAATTCGATGTATTATGCTGGGGATATGACTATACCACCGAGCCAGACCTAATGAGACACTAGAAGAGTATGTTGAACGTTTTCACTATAATCTTCAAATATCTCCTTATGCATCACTACTCGTACCTAAAAATGTGTTAAAAATGACATTAATTAAAGGGACGAATGAGAAATGGGTTGAAACACTAAATATTATGGGAAAAGGTGACATCTATCAAGAAAATTTTGTTGACATTATTGATTTGTGTATCAGGAGTTCAACAGGCAGTACAAGGCTAAAACCAGTGGAACGTGACATGCTCACAAGGTACACCAAGATATCAGGTGGAGGAGTAACCCATGTAGAAATCATAAATTTACTAGAGAATTTCAAAATTGATATATTGGGGACTCTGACAATGCAGCTCAATATTATGAAAGCTAAACAGAAACAAGCAGAAGTAGAGAAAAACTTGGTAATATTCTACCCTAGATGCAGAAAGAAACGCAACCATAAAGAGTTCCCACTGGATGCATTTCAAGTCTATGCTATTTGTAGAAAATATCACTCCACAGAGAACTGCTCCTCACTCCTGAGTTTGAAAGAAGTGTACAAAGAAGCGGAAGAAGAATTAGAACCAGTGTACCTAATCAATCAGTGTCGTCAATGGCAGCGATGAAAACCAGGTATGCCCTTCGATACATCTTCTTATTTCCAAGCTCCGTAATATCATGCACAAAAATATAATACAATGTGGCAAAATCAACCACACTTTCCAAGTCAGTCACAACAACCATTTCCTTCATCACCATGGTCAAATCAAACAAGGCAAACTAATTGGCCAAACTTTTCTACTCTCCACAATGTTGGAAAAACAATACATATCCAGCGCAGTGGTCCCCTTCCACTTCGTAGAGTCAAGCCTGATAGTCAAACTAGAAAAGACTGATGAATCAACCACCTGGAACCATCCCTCTCCCTCAACCCACACTGCCAGTGCCATATACACTACAGCAAAATCTCCAGTCCAACTTAAGAGTGAAACTCCCTACCCAACCCAACCCAAACCCTAATAACAGACCAGTTCAATCTGTTCAAATGATTGAAACACCAGAACTAGAAACCAACGTAAGGGAGTGCAACGACCTTCAGTTAAGGTCTATGTGCATAATAGAAACCGAGGGAGATAAAGATGCTCAAGTTGAAAATCCATTACCTGCAGAACAACCACTACAAGGAGAGGATGTGGGTAGGAAACAAACCAATGACCAAGTGACCACGTCTTCTCCCCCATTCCTAGAATGATTAATCATACCATGCCCTATAGAACATCTTGAATTTGATATTATAGGAGAACTAAGAAATTTGTGTATAAAAATCCCACTCCTCCAAGCTATCCAAGATATCCCAATATATGCAAAAACCATCAAAGAGTTATGTATAAGAAAGCCAAAGAGGAGAATAACAACTAACCCAACCATCCAAGTAGTTGGCACCCTATTTAATCTATTATCAGGAAGAGAACCACCTATCAAATGTGAAGACCTAGGGAATCCTATATTGACAATGCAAATCAATGGACAAACCTTTTCAAATGCACTAGTTGATTTAGGGGCTGCAATTAATATTTTAACAACCACAACTTGTCAAAAACTTGGCATTACATGAGTGGAACCAACCACCACCTTATTGGAACTAGCTGACCAATCAGTAGTTAGGCCCAAAGGTACACTACATGATGTAATGATATCTGTATATTCCTAGGAATACCCTGCCGACTTTTTGATAATCAACCCCAAAAACCGACTCCATGGACAACCTTTAATCTTAGGTAGAACTTGGCTTCTGATTTTTGATGTTTACATTGGTTGCCGACAAGGTAGTATGACTATAACTAGAGGGAGTAATATCAAGAATTTATCTCTATACCCTCCAGCCCAGCCAAGTTTAACAATAATGAAAACTAACAAACAACATGTATCATATCTCATAGAAAACATTAGGTCCCCATTAACCATAGAATATTCCCTTAATCTAAAGACCAACTAGAGGATGATGTTATTAACAAATTCATTAACCAATCTGAATCTAGATCCCATGTATAATGTCACATGATAGAGGCAGCATTTGACAATGAACTAAAAGAAGATCCCCTCAAAGAAACTCATGATCAATCAATACCCACTACCTCTATTTCAAATAGAAAAATTATAGAGATTGAGCCAGGAAAAACCTTGACCATTAACAAAAACCTAACTCCTGAACAAGAAGAAAAACTGGTCCAACTATTGGGAAAATATAAAGAATATTTTGCATGGGATTATACGGACATGAAGGGAATTGATCCCCAGCTGTGTACGCACCACATTTATACAGAAGAGGATGCTACACCCGTTCGCCAACCCCAACAGGGACTCAACCCTCACTTAAAATATATTGTGAAAACTGAGTTACAAAAACTTTTAGATGTAAACTTTATTTAGCCAATCTTTGATAGCAAGTGGGTATCTCCACTAATATTGGTGCCAAAGAAGAATGGAAAATGGCGGATTTGTGTATATTATAGAGAATTAAACAAAGCAACCCAGAAAGACCACTTTCCCCTTCAGATTTAGATTGCTCCTGAAGACCAGGATAAAACTAACTTTACCTGTCCTTGGGGAACATTTGCTTACAGAGTCCTACCCTTTACCCAATGCAATGCCCCTACCACATTTTAGAGGGCCATCTTTAGCATCTTTTTAGATTTAATAAATGAAGGGCTCGAGGTATATATGGATGATTTCACACCATATGGAGATGATTTTGAGCTAGCACTAGACACAATGGAAAAGGCGTTGTAACGATGTATTGCCACCAAGCTCTGCTTGAGCCATGAAAAGTGCTATATGATGATGACCGAAGGGCTCATATTACATCATTATATCTCAGAAGCTGGAATACAGGTAGATCTAGCCAAAATTCAAATAATTTTGTCAATACCTATTCCTACCACACAAACAGAGGTACATAGTTTTCTAGGATTTTTTGGTTATTATAGGAGATTCATAGAGCATTTTTCTCAAATATCTGCACCTTTATACGCACTGACATGGAATGTCGATTTTATTTAGACAGATAAATGTTACCATGCTTTAGAGGACCTGAAAAAGATTATGTCAACAACCCCAGTGCTCAGAGGCCCAAATTGGGATCTACCATTTCAAATTTCATCGGATGCTTTAGATACAGCTATTGGAGTAGTCCTTGGGTAGGAAGAAGACAAAAAACCATATGTAATCTACTATATTAGCAATAATTTGTCTCCTGTTGAGCTAAATTATACCATAACTGAAAATAGCTTTTAGTTGTAATACATGCTGTAAATAAATTTAGGCATTATATCATTGGATATCTTGTTGTTTTATATACATATCACTTTGCCATAAAATACTTAGCAAATAAAAATGTTACAAACAGTAGAGTAAAAAGATGGTTGATTTTATTGTAGGAATTTGACATCATAATAAAAGATTGACCTGGGAAAGAGAATCTTGTAGCTGATTTTCTCTCATGAATGTCGAAGCCAGCAGATGCAGCAGCAGTCGCAGACAAATTCCCATATGAAAAACTGTTTGTTGTTACTGTCAAGACACCCTAGTATGTTGATGTTGCCAATTATTTAGCAGTAGGCAAATTACAAAAGCATCTAAACCCCAATGAATGAAAATAGATTGTGCAACATAGTACCTGATTTTCTTAGATTGGGTGCTACCTATTTCATACAGGGGTAGATATGCACATTAGAAGATGCGTCCACAAAGATGAAATATTTGACATTTTGAAAGCTTGTCATGATGGGCCGTTTGGTGGAAATTTCGTAGATCGCAGGACTAGTCACAAGGTTTTACAAACAGGTTATTACTGGCCCACAATATTTAAAGATGCTAAGAAATTTGTTCAAGCATGTGATAGTTGCCAAAGAGTAGGATTCCCTAGATAGTCCGACGAAATGCCTTTAAACCACAGTTAGTAATTGAACCATTTGAGCATTGGGTGCTCAATTTTGTTGGTCTGATCAACCCATCATCAAATCAGAAAACATATATTCTAGTAGCAACAGATTATGTTACCAAATGGGTTGAGGCAAAGACACTTCCAAGGGCCACAGAGGATTCTATGATTCATTTCCTGTTCTAAATATTTGTGTGATATGGCCTCCCAAGGGACATAATCACGGATAGATGGCACAGTTTGTAGGTAATAAAATCACTGCAACATTAAAACATTATCACATTCAACACAAAATTACCGCTCTGTATGACCCACACACAAATGGACAAGTAGAGAGCATGAATAAGGTGATAGAGGCAATACTTAAAAAATAGTTGTATCGCACAGACGTGACTGGGCTTCAAGATTTCCCAAAGCCTTGTGGGCATACTGAACAACATGGAGAAACATCACTGACTATTCACCATATCAGCTAGTGTTTGGAAAAGAACCCATCTTTCCAATAGAGTTCAAAATACAAACATTAAGAACAACACAGGAAATCAGTCTGAATTTAAATGAGGCCCGAACTAATAGATTATAGTAAATTAACAAGCTAGATGAAATTAGGCTCTCAGCTCTTCAACACACTAATTAATTCAACAACAGAGAGCAAAATGGCACGATGCCCTAATCAAAAAAAATCTTCCACGAAGGAGATTGGGCACTCCTATATGATTCCAGGTTTCAGGAATTTTCAGGAAAATTTCAAACTCGATGGCTTGGACCATATGAAATATAGAAAGTGCATGACAATGGCACCATTACTTTGACTACTATTCATGGATCTAGACATGCCTTTAAAGCAAATGGTCACTAAGTATGACTGTACCATAAATGGCTTACTTGGGAATCCTTTACCAGCAGCTACAGGAAGATTCTAATATGCAGATTCTTACTGAGAAAAATAATCCTTCCTTCGTATTGGTTCTCTAAATAATCCCATTATTTTTAAATTTTGTACATCAATTTTTCTTTTCTACTTGTATAAACTACTTTCTATAGAGATTTTTGCATTTCTACATTTTTTTTTTCTGTTCCTTTCTGAAGGAACAACATTTTTTTTTGTTCCTTTCCAAAGGAACAACATTTCTACATTTTTTTTGTTCCTTTCTGAAGGAACAACATTTTCGCATTTTTTTCTATTCCTTTTCGAAGGAACAACACTTTCACATTTTGCTATTCCTTTCCGAAGGAACAACATTTCCACATTTTTTTTGTTCCTTTCTGAAGGAACATCACTTTCACATTTTTCTATTCCTTTCTGAAGGAACAACATTTCCACATTTCTGGTGTTCCTTTCCTAGGGAACAACACTTTCGCATTTTGCTGTTCCTTTCCGAAGGAACAACATTTCTGCAGTTTTCCTATTCCTTTTTGAAGGAACAACACTTTCGCATTTTGTTGTTCCTTTATGAAGGAATAAAATTTCTACATTTTTTTTGTTCCTTTCTGAAGGAACAACACTTTCGCATTTTTCTATTCCTTTCCGAAGGAACATCATTTCCACATTTTTTTTGTTCCTTTCCGAAGGAACAACACTTTCGCATATTGTTGTTCCTTTCTGAAGGAACAACATTTCCGTATTTTTGTTGTTCCTTTCTGAAGGAACATCATTTCCACATTTTTGTTGTTCCTTTGCAAAGGAACAACACTTTCACACCTTTGAACAACACTTTCACATTTTTGTTGTTCCTTTCTAAAGGAACAACATTCTCGCATTTTTGTCGTTCCTTTCGAAAGGAATAACACTTCTGCCAGATTGTTTTTCCGTTCCTTTTAAAGGAACAACCCTCCTTTGCATTTTTTTCTTTCTGCCATCCTTTCTGAAGGAACAATAGTTTTGATTTCGGATGATCCTAGGTTTTTCCACCAAAAGATTGGTATTTTATTTCACATTTGCTTTATTTGTTGTTCTGTTTAAGGAACAACTACTGTTCATATTAAGGAACAACAGTTTTGAGTGTATATTTTTCTTTTGTTTGTTGTTCCTCTTAAAGGAACCATGGTTTTGCATGAGATGTTCTTTTTGTTGTCCCTCTTAAGGAACAATAGCTATCTCATCTAAGGAACAACACTTTTTGAGTGTATTTTTTTGTGTGTGTGTGTATTTCTTAAAGAACATCATTTAGAGGACTTTTGTGAATGATGGTTCACTGTTTATGATCCCTTTAAGGCACACGTATACCTTTATGCAAGAACACAAAAACTAGAGGATACTGGAATCAACAAACCAAAGAAAAATCCTTATCTTTAGAGAAATTGTTTTGTATCGATAAGAAAAAAGAGGAAAGGACACAACTATTTATATCACTTTGCTATCTTTATTTTCACTAAAACCAATTTAATTGATTATTTTTATCATGTTTGTTCTTTCCTAATATTCATAATTATTTTTTATCATTATTATTGAATAAGAATAAGGGCATATTTTCCTCTATTCAGATGTTCAGACTTCTTCCACCATCCCTACTCTTAAGGAGTGTTGAGCCATCCTCTGTATATAAATAGGAAAGTCATATATAAAAGAAAAAAAAGATATATATATATATATATATATATTATATATATATATATATAATATTATATATATATATATATATATATATATATATATATATATATATATGATTACTAACATGATTTTTCAAATGAAGGATAGGGGGTTTCATCAAGAGCCAGCCTCTCGTGATCATAAGGAAGCAATGAAGTGGCATTCCCATTATGGCCACCACACTAGGGATATGATCTAAGAGGCATATCAGAAAAATAAAAGAATCCTTGGAACAGGAGTCCTCATCATGAGCTGACTCGCCCACCTTTCACTCCTTACTGGTGAATGGCATTGTGATTCATCTGGTTACCAAGCCAGCACAATGGCCTCCATTTTGACATTACATAGCACTTTCCTAGGCATACATAAAAGATTATGGTTCCAAGGGTGAAACAAGCAACTTTGTCAAGGTTATGAACACCTCTGGGAAAGAGAGCTCTACTGATGGTATTGAAGTCATACTTTTCATACACCAATAGTCATTATAAACCCTTTACTTATATCTTTATCTTGATTTCAAATGATATTATGTTATATAACCCTTTTGAACCTCTTACACATGAAAAATCGTTTATAAATCAATCATAATGGTTAAAGTGGATAATGACTGCATAAGCATTTTTACTTACGTCAATTGTCCTCTCCCCTATTTTTCGCATCATTTTATAGCATTTCCATATCTATTCGCGATTTCCATCATAAGCCTCAATTTCAATAATCTGTTGCTTTTTGTAATCATGTCATGGATATATACGTCGTTCCTTTATTTTTACTGTACAACTGCAGTCCATCACACTGCTCCTTTATTTTCTAATCGAGGAAAACCTATCATATTTCCGAGGGGCATGGGTGACCTCCAAAATACGCCAGCATACGTGTCAAGTCCCTATTTGGAGGTACTATGACTCCATCAGAACGCAGAAATAGCAAGTCTAATGGTATTGATATTTCTCAATATGCATAGCTTGTTGTTCCATTGTCATTTTTGTGTTTTTTCTCTATAAAAATTAATAGTGTGCTAAGCTTGAACAAAATAGGAGGTAGATCAATACATAGCGAACCACAGATGTTAATAATCTATGATGATGCATGCAAAATTATAGTGAGAGTGGGATGGATTGCCTAACTTAACCAACTATAGCAATCTCATGAAATGGTGGTCATCGAATTTCTGCAGAATTTGCAAGAAGATCATTCCATGGTGAGGGGGAGGCAAATAACAGTAACAAATGTGGTAATTGCTGAAGTATTGGGACTACTAGCTGTTGGAACAATATGGACTTAGAAAAAATTGAGACTTCAGGAGGCTATAGCTATCATCCGGGACGAAGGATAGAACCTTACTGTCAAAGGAAAAGGAGTCCTGCCTGTAACCCTGGGAGAACCATGGGAAACATTAGCGAGGATTGTGCAAAGCTACATCACATGCGATGGGAGAAAGGATGTGGTAAGACCATGCCATCTCAAATTATTAGTAGTATTAAAACAAAAATATGTTGTAAATTTGCCCACATATTTAAATTTCTTATTGCATGATGTTGCTCAGAGCATAAGGAAATCTTGTCATATAGACATGGTAATAAGTCATCATGGCTTAATTCGGCTAATAGTCAGTTATAGTCTTGCTCAGCAGCAAATTAGTTGGGAAGAATTGGTATTCTCAATGGATGGGAGATTGGCCTTTCCAGCCCCAAAAAGGAAAAGAGCCACCAGCACATCAATTAGACCACAGAAATGCAGGTAGTTCACCAGATTGGGGAAAAGCAGGGGAAGGTTGAGAAGTCTCCAAGATAACAGTAGCCAACCCTTAGAGATATATGACTTAGAGGATGAGAAACCCCCACAACTTGAAGGAGGGGAAAATGAAGAAGAAGAATTAGAATAAAATACGTAAAACGAACCGGAAGAGGAAACTGAGCATTCCAGTGAGGAAGAATGGGAGGAAGCAGAGCCACCCAGCGGAAGCCCATTACAAAACCCTCTACAAGAAGACGAATTGGCCCAAATTTTGGCCAATATAGGTGAGTATATCTAGCCCCATATCCCACTCAACCTCGATATTGAAGTAGGACAATCACAGGAACACTCTGCTCACAGCAATAGTGCATCTGAGGAGATGAATGAGGAAGAAGAAGTAGAAGCAGAAGCCACCCGGTAAATAGTAGATCAAACAAGGGTTACCTCCCTTGAGAAACCTAATTGGGAGGATGATAACACTAAAGAAGTGTTATAAATAAAAGATACGAAAAAAGCCAGGGTGGTGGTACAATCCCTGAAGAACAAAGCCCAGACCCAAGAAAAGAAATAGTTTTTCATTCAAAGAAGAAGATGAATGAAATAAAAAGGTTGCAAAAGGAACAACAAAGGCTACTAAATGTAGTAAAAAAACTCAAACAACAAATAAGGGTCCTAAAAATGGGGAGAATCTCAAAAAGAACCCCAGGAACAAAGGATGCAACCACCCAGATGAAACCCCATAAAATGAAGACCAAAAGAACACAAACTAAACCCAATATCATTTAGGACCACAAGGAATAGCATGTGGCTGTTACAAATGCAAAGGCCCAAACAAAAGACATGCAAGCCTATAATAAGGACATCTAGACAGAGGCATTGTCCTCTAGCATCACGACCAACCAAACAATTCATCAGAAGGAAACACAGACTATAGGAACTGGATATCGGAATGAAAAGATCCCAATAGAACTTCAACCCAAAAATGTTTTGATGGACAATGATCCTAGGACAGTGAGACTTAAAGAGGATCTTGCATAGGCCCAACAAACTGTAGAAAAGCTCACAGAAGAAACTATTCTTGAGGAGAAATATCAAAGGTTATAGCAGCAAGTAAAGAACATCAATGCATTGGAGAACAAGGCCTTCGATAGATATTGGAGGGTAGAGGAAAAAGTTAAAAAGTTAACCAATAGACTAGACACAGTCATGAGTCAAATGGATACTCTCTATTCTCTATATATTGATGTTCTAGCATGTAGGGCACTTGCCAAAAATTATGCTTTGTTTTTGTTAGAAAGGTATTTACAATCTAAAATTAAGGCTGTCAAGGCAGGGGTGCCTATAGAGTTAAAAACTATTGATGATTTTATAAACTGCTGGAAACATTATGGGGTGAAAGTCCAGCAATTGCTATGTGAGTTTTATTTGCATAATTTTGTGTTGGAGGATGAAATGGAAGAGAATCCCAGTCATTTTGTGAGTGATATACAGCTTCAAGCATTCATCTCTTTTGCTTTTAACCAGTTAAACTAGCTCAAGGCCTATAACACTTTTCAGAGACAGGAAAATGGGTTAGACCTTCGGGTAAGGGGTGAACCGAAAAACCCATTACAACTATGGGACAAGCATAGAAGCTTAATGGGAAAGAAGTGTGTCATCTAGACATTGGGATCCATTCACAGAGCAATTGTCCAAAAAGAGGTAGAATACTTCCTATCCATCAAAGACCTTGCATAGCAGTAACTAAACTCCGATGGAAGACTTCTAATTGGAATGTTCAGGACAAAGATCCATTCAATTACAAAAATTTTAAGTTAGTTGTTGATTGCCTAGTTACCTATAGTAACCTCATCTTGAGAGAAGGCCCATATTGGCTAAGTTGTAGGTTTCGAAGTCCAATTATCTGTTATCTTGCGATAGGGTATAAGGCCCTATATGAATTGCCTGAAGGGTAGACAGGGCACATTTTTTATGTTTTAGCTACACATCATGGTTTTAGACTACTTCATGAAAATCCCTCTCCAGCCTATTCCTTAACTGCCTTGCATGTAAATTATACAATTTTCATGAGGGCATGAAAAAGATTAAGTAGGGGGGTGTGTTGAGCAATGGAAAAGGTATGTATTTACCATTTATTTCATTATCTTTTCCTTTGAATCATAACTCATTTACATTATAAGATGGTAATATGTTAAAGAATTATGATAGAATTAAGGAGATTTGTTATTGATACAAAATAACTAATTATTGTCTTTTTCTATACAGAAAATGAAAGAAATAGAAAATCACTATTTAGGAGGAAAAGACAAAGCAGAAGCAACTATTTTCCCTTCGACAGGAGGTCGTATCCAGACAAGAAGATCAATATTAGAGTGCATGGTCCAGGAAAAGGAAAAGAAAACATGGCATCAACACAAGAAGACAAAATGATAAACTGGAGATCAAAGATATAGTGAATCCCTCAGGATCCTTTCATCCTGAGGGATTGCTGCTTCAAGACTTATTTATACTCTTGGGACTTCTGCCTGGCTATTATAAAAAGGGACAGTGTTGGTAGCCTAGGGGGCAGATATTATTATCAATTTGTAGAACTTACTGTTGTAATGTCAACTTTTATCATCGACTCTCTTTGAAGAGTGATAGTTGTAACTCTTCCATATATGATTAATATATAACTTAGTTGTTGTTCCATTATCTAATCCTAGAGTAAACACAATAGTGCTTCCCTGGTGTCTAAGGGCCCAGCCTTAGTGGATCCACTGGCTTCTTGTATCACTATTTTACAATTATAATTGTGTATGGTTTGATTTCCTTTGCATTTCGTTAACTTGCTTTGTTCAATAATCTTCTATTTCTGAACATTTCACTCAATTTCTATGTTATATCGAAATTGTAATTAGATAGCAATATTATTATTCACAACTTAAAATGTCATGTTGTTCATTCTGAAACAATATTGCATTGTCCAATTCAGATTCTATTGTTCATTTACAGTTGCGATTACTATAAATTTAACTATGGTTGACTTACAATTACAGTTGTTGTTCATTTAGCTTCCGTTCAATTATAATTGCAATTATTGTTCCTTTATACCTGTGGCTAATGTCCATTCTGCTAGAATATGGTTACTAATTCAATTACTCCATAGGCGTTGTGTGTTTACACTTAATTAGGTTTGTTGTTCCTTTATTAGTTAAAGATTGATGTTCAATTCATTTCGGTTAATATTACTGCTCTATTCATTTCTATAGATTAAGCTTTATTTTTCAAACTTTTCAATAGATTTAGTTGTTGTTCCTTTTATGCTAATCAAATTGTTACTTCTAGTATTTGCTTTAGTGTGGATAGAAAGATCTACAACTTTTGTCCAAGTTCTCATATTGGAGGTCTTGTCTGTGTTTGGTTTTCATTTACATCAGTTTATAGGGGAAAAATTTATCATTACAGAATCCACGACTAATGGCTGCTGAATAAATGATTTAGTTACAAAGCATTTAAATTTCTTGCCATTACAATTAGATTTTGTTTCCAGCATTCATTTACTTTTGCAAGCACTATACTGCAAACATTAGTCTTCAACAAGTGACTGCCACAGACTGAGTACACTCTTGAGATAAAAGTCATGCCTAGATTGATAATTAAAGAAGGATAAATAGGGGTTAAAAGACACCTTTTATCACTCAACAATGGTCCAGGTGAAGGGAGTCCAAACTAGCTGACGAGAAATGAAAACAAGTGTAGGATACCAAAAATGGGAATGAATGCATATCTGTGAATCGAGTCATCGCAAGAGCGACCATCCATGCAAGACAATGTCATGCATGTGACAATAGTGAGATGCGAACAAAAACTAACATGGTGCTTCTACAAGAACAAGTGCTCACTAAAATTAAGCAGACAACACTCACACGAAGCGAAACACAAAAAGCGGGCTTACACCAAAAAAACTGAGTTGAATGTGTCAATGACTCCTATATGTAATGTGAGATGTCAGAGCTACAAGGTTGATGTGAGGAATGATCTCTACAAGATTCAGTTGATGAGTTTTGATAAAACTGAGGTTGTGAAATGCATGCCACAAATCTAGGAAATGCAACACTTGGCAGGAGGTTTCCGAAATGATCCTTGCATGTAACCTCTAGCTTCTAAAAATAGATCCTTGAATCAAGGGATGTATTTTCATGTTGGCTTGGGAGAAGCCGTCCATGCATGAAAATTATTTTTGCTCGGTCCCCGGTGGAACCAATCAATAAAATGGCACAGGCAACAACCTGGTTGACTGAAGGGAAAATTTGCACATTTTTGCGAGGGAATTGGGCTAGCTTCCTAGAGGAATGCATGATTTCTGAGTTGAGTAGCTTACTACTACCCAAATCACACAATTTATGGGCAAGCAGTCCTACTGGGACAAATTGCGTAGTTTTTCCAGTGAAGCTTGACAGGCAAAACTGCACAATTCTGGAGACCATCAGGCTGCTAGTCAGGATTGTGCAATTTCTAGAGGGAAGGTTTGTTCCCGTATAGAATTTCACAATTTCTTGAGGGATTTCTTAGCCTGCAGCTCGACAGGTCTGTAGAAACAACCTGTGAGGGTGTTGGGAATGGGTTCCCCCAAGAGAAGTTTTGGGACTAAAAGCCCATGTTTTGAGATAATGTTGTAATAAAGTTGTAAAGTCTCCACAATTTGTGACTGCGGGGCATGAAGGTGTTAAGATTCATAAACGGCTGTCCACCCTTATTTTGTAAAGTGTCAGGTCAGCTATAAAGATCCACCCATGTTCCACAGACCATGGGAGTAAATAAGAACGGGCTAAGTAAGTAAGCTCTAAGTAGTGAAGAAAGGAAGAAAGTAGAGAAGTAGAGTGGAGAAGTCTAAGTGCTCTTGGGTCTTAGCATATGTAGAGGCTCTGCAGCTGAGTGCGTAGAGGCCTAGGGCAGAAGTCCACAACTGAGTGCATGGGCCCCTACAACTGTGTCTGCAGAGTGGATAAAGTCTGTATTGAAATAGAAGATATCAATAAAGAGAAGTGTTATGCAATTACTGTGTATTTAGTTCCTATTGATGCATCTGATTATATTGCATTTCGGGTTTAATTTACAATTTTCATTTCATGCGCAAATACATGTGATTGTAATGGTTAATTTAATGCAAGGATATTAGTTTATGCAGCGCTAATTGTGATTTATTAGTAAGATAAGTAAAACACTTGAGATAACTTGGGAAACTATATAATACATTGTCACAATTGTGTGAAAGTACTTTGACCATGATTTAGGGCTATGTGAAGGTCAATCATACATCTTCGCAGAGGTACTAAATGGCAGAATAAAGGGTAGACTCACAAAGCCCTAAGGCTTAGCGATCTACGTGAAAGTAGGAGCAAAGGGTATAAACTGACATCATGACCATCTCACGGTGTGGATACTTGGTTCCAGCATGTGAGACATCGGTTCGCACTCTATGGGCTGATGCTGAAAGGGCTAGTAATGTAGGGATTTTTTTGGCTAACTAACACTGAACTTGGGTCAGAGCCCACTAAGCCAACAAATGGTTTTGTTGCTGGGACTACAATTTGCATGCGATATGTGTGATATCGTATCACTGGAATCAAACTAAGAAACAGATTGAGGACTGGTTGGATAGAAAGATCCACGAATTCGTGGCGTAGGAGAACAGAAACTTGCGATTGAAAAAGGAAAAGTGGCTAGACAAGTACCTGTTAGGTCCCTATACTACTAGTGCAACCCCTTATTTTTATTAGTGCAACACCCTTATTATATTTTTGTGCCCATGTAGTCCCACTATTGTTATTATTGTTCCCTTACATTATTATTGTTATGTCATCTCTTATTATATTATGACCCCTTAGACTCCTATATATAGAAAGGAGGTCTTTTCATTTGTATCATCCAAGAATTGTTCATTTGTGTAGTGTAAAGGAGGTTTCCCCCTCGAAGAGGCTGAATTCTAAGGTGTTGATCTATATTTTCTATCTTTTCTGTCAACTGGTTTCATCACATTTGGTATCAGAGCTTTGGATTCTAGGGTTTCGTTGCTCCAAATAGGTCATTGTGGAAGTTTCACTATAACTTTCTTGCTACGAAGTTTCAGAATCTGAAACAAAATCCCATTTTAGAAGAAATCGGTTTAAACCTTGGTTCCAAATTTTAGATGTTGTCGTGATATATTTTCAGATATATGATCTAAGGAAGTTAGGGTTTTTGTAGATTCCCGAATTACATATTAAACAGGTGACCTTGAGAGGATCATCATAACTTTGTCTCTAAGCATCATATTGAAATTTCGTAAGAAGTTATAGAAAGAGGATGGACTATAGTCTTCTGTATATATTTTTCAGATCCAAAGGTCAAGACAGTGACACGTAACACTTCATACAAGTTCTCTCTTCTGAAAAGGTATATTATGAGGTTACCTTGGGAGATTGTGCATAACTCTTTCTTGGAGAATCCAATTTTGATTAGACTGGTGTCATTGGAAAGAGGACATAGAGGAGTACTAAATATCATGATTTCAGAAATGAAAGATCTGAAATTACAGAGTTATAGTCATTTCAAGATCGAGATCCTAAAATCAAGAAAAGGCAATATGAGGAAGTTTGATGGCAAGGATATGGTAAATTGAATAGTACAATTGGAGCAATATTTTGATCTACATGAGGTGAAACTATTACAAAAGGTACGTATTGCATCTTCATATTTAGAATCGGATCAATTTTTATGGTATAAAGGCCTTTGTTCTCGGAAACCACTTATTATGTGGTCAATTTTTACGGAGGAAATGATAGCACATTATGAGGATGCAAAGAGAAACACCTTCTTTAGCCAATTGATAAATCTCAAAAAAAAAAATTCAATGGTAGAGCACATTGAGGACTTTCAAAAATTGAATATAAGGGAAAATGATATTCCAGAAAAGGAGAGGATTGATGTCTCCATAGGGATTTTAAAGGATAACATTCAACATGAGGTTCATCTTTGGGAATCTAATTCATTGGATAAGGCATTCAGGTTGGCAAGAAAAGTGGAATGAAAAATTATGGAAACAAGGAATTCTATCACTCACAACTATAAATATGGAAGTGTTGCTTCTCCTGGCCTTCCACAACCTACAAGTTTGACACCACTACAATTGGAAGAAAAAAGAGCAAAAGGACTTTGTTACAATTGTGATAACAAGTACATTAATGGTCATAAGTGTGCTGAGAAGAAATTATTTTACATTGATTGTGAAGAGGAGGAAGAAAAGGATCAAGAAACATCAAAAGAAGAGAATATTCATTGGCAACAAACCCCAAAAAAAGAAGAAATGAAGCCGACCATATCTTGTAAAGAATTGGCAAGAATTACCACTCCCTAGACTCTCAAGATAGAAGGACATATCAAGAAGAAAAAGGTTCAAGAAGTGAAATATCACATCGAGAAAGAAGAAATGAATCTGACCATATATTGTAATGCGTTGGCCAGAATTACCACTCCTAAAACTATCAAGATAGAAGGGCATATCAAGAAGAAAAATGCTCAATAAGTGAAATATCACATCGAGCATTAAGAAATGAATTCAACCATATATTGTAATGCATTGGAATAAATTACCACTCAAACTCTCAAGATAAAATGGCATATCAAGAAGAAAAAGATTCAAGCAGTGAAAGATCACATCGAGCATCAACAACAAGTTCTCCGACTTTTGAAGGATAATGCCACTTTGGTGCAGAATCGAATGAAACAATAGGCATATCAACATTGTAGTGAAAGAAGCTTTGATGTAGGGGATTGGGTATTTTTATGGCTACATCTCAAACAAGCTATTTATGAGAAGTAAATGTTGGCAATACTACATGCACTTAAGAAATGATTACGTTACCTAATGGGGAGACACTTCATGCTAAAAGTAGATCATGATAGTCTTAAATACTTTTTAGAACAAAGATTGTCTTTAGAAGAACCGAAAAAATGGGTCACAAATATGTTGGGTTATGACTTTGAAATCATCTACATAAAAGGGAAGAAAAATGTTGTTACATATGCACTCTCAAGAAAGGATGAGGGTGTGGAAGCATTGTTTTGTGATCTTTCTATTATCCAACCAGATTGGATAAATGAAGCAAGGGATGAATGGAAGAAGGACAAAGAAGTGTGGTCACTCATTCAAAAATTGCAGAAGATCTGAGTTCAAACAATATTGCCAAAACTTGACAAGGAAGGAAAAATCATATTGGAACCTTGAGCAACCACATAAACAAGAACCTGATAGCTATGAAATTGATCAATTTCATAGTATCTCATCAAGTGGAAGAACTTACTCGCTGAAGATTCCACATGGGAGGACAAGAATTTTATACAGAAGCATCAAGAACTACTCAAGCATTGAGTACAACACTTTTTGAAGGAGAGGGGCATGTTAGGTCCATATACTACTATTGTAACCCCTTATTGTTATTAGTACAACACCCTTATTATATTGTTGTGCCCATGTAGTCCCCATATTGTTACTATTCTGCCCCATAGAAGCCCACTATTGTTATTATTGTGCCCTTACATTCTTATTGTTATGTCAGCTTTGATTATATTATGACCCATTAGACTCCTATATATATAAAGGAGGTCTTGTCATTTGTATCATCCAAGATTTGTTCATTTATGTAATGTAAAGGAGGTTTCCCCTTGAAGAGGCTAAATTCTAAGGTGTTGATCTATCTTTTCTATCTTCTTGTGAGCTGGTTTCATATTAGTACTAGTATACAGAAATCCATGAGATCTTTTCTCTTCCTTTCGAGTTGAGTTATATGAATGGATTGCGAATCTACCGGATAACCAAGGAAGGTGGAGACTTGATGGTCCTATTGTCTGGATGCTAGAGCTAGTACAGATATTGGAAACTTCTGAGGATAATATTGTCCGCGCTATCGATCATTGGCTTGATCATATCATAGGAGGATTTGTGACTGAATTCGCGGTCAATATCTCAGTCAGTTACAGCAAGGTGGAGTGGCACTTTTTCAAAGGTCCACAAGGTAAGTACATGAAGTTTTTAAATACTTGGATTAAGAAATTATTGTGCAAATAATGGGTTATGCAGCTACCTTTATGTTCAAAGCTACACGAAGTGGAATGACTTACAGGAAAGAAGAGGGAGTAGCACAAGATTCTCCTTAAAGTGCAGTTCAATTGATAAAACAAGGATTCCCATGACTACCACCTCCACCTACACCACCTCCAACTTCACCACTATCACCTGCGACTTCGCCCACAACACCACTACCACAGTTCAACATGGAAAATTCAGTGAAGTTGCCTTTGTTTAAGCGCTTGGGCAATGAGGACCTGAACTAGTTCTAGTTCATCGTAAAAGTTGTATGGGAAGCTCAAGGCATCGCAGACAATCACATAAAGAAGGCAACATTGGTTAGTGATTTATAGGATTGTGTGCTAACTTGGTACATCAAGTACTATAATGATAACCCAAATATTGGGTAGGCAGAGATCTAGACCGCGCTAAATAAAGAGTTCAATAGGCCTAAATCTGAGGCGCAGTCAATTATGGGGTTCAAGGAAATGGCGATGAAACCATGTGAGACATATTGCGAATCGGATTAGAGATTGAAGTGTAAAATACATGAAAATAATATGAACTTAACAGATGGACAACACCATGATTGCTTCATGGCTTTGCTCCTGCCTCACCTAAGGGTTGCATTGTCACAACAGAAGATTATGACCTAGGCAGAGGCCTTGGAGAATACAATAAGACTGCATGAAACATTGATGCAAGATCTGAATTTGGAGATTCAACAGATCCATGTGCAATTGCAAAATCTTTGCCTCTAAATGCAAAGCCTAAAGCAGGACATAATAGTTCGACCGGAGGCACGCGGAGAGATATGGTGCCTGAAATGTAAGCATCAGGGGCATGACAAAGACCACTACCCAGTCTTTGCAAACTATATTGCAGGAGGAGGAGCGATGCATTTGAGGTCTGAAGCCCAAGAAGGACAGAGCACGGGGCTTGTATTGTGGTGTGCTATATGTCAGGTGGCAGGGAAACATACAAATCATAACTGTCATTTGCTGCAGAAGTTTGTACAAACACCACAGCAACTGTTCTGCAACTTATGGAGGTCGGTAGGGCATGATGAGCACAAGTACCAAAGTAATGATTTGATGATGGATAGAACAATCACCTATAGAGTTCACACAAAAACATGACTCGCTGACCAGAGCATTGGGATGGTGTGAACAAGATTTCAGGGCCACAACGAGGTGAAGGTGGAAGAGGACCTGGCAGAGGTCGGGGACAACTGATCTGTTACAATTATGGAGGACTAGGACACTATGCCCGTGAATGCGCTAACCTAACACGTCCATCGTGTAAATATTGTGCTTATTTTGATCATGAGAGGGAAGAATATCCGACACTGATAGCAAGGATATGTGACAAAGAGGTGCTACCACCACAGCTGCTGACTCAGAACCTGTAGATGATGAGGGTTGAGCCTCACGAAGAGGATTTGAATGTGAGTATAGTGCTCCAAAGTGGAATTGCAATAGGTGACAATAAGGTGAAACAACTTGAAGACAACGCATGGGTTAACAAAGCTCCAACGAAGGTGACTGGATTTGATTTGGAGTGTGCACACAAAATGTTCATGGAAGCAAAAAATAGCTTTATTGAGGTTTCTACCTTAGGCATCTAGGATAAGCCTGTTTAGGAAATGGACCCTTCTATGCTTACGACCTTTCTAGAGACTTGCATGAAGTTTTTGTGCGATAGCAAGGCTATGAAGGGGTTACAGGAACTTATAAATAGATGCGCTGAAAACTCTCCGAGTGAACTGCGTGTGGTACAGAAGATTGGTAAGCATAAGGCAAGGATAGGGCGTGAGATGAGACTCCCTGCATAGATAGGAGGATATAAAATGGATCAAGATATTCTAGATCTAGGGTCAGACGGGAACATTTTGCATAAGCATACTTGGGAGCGGATGGGGAAACCCATGGTGCAGTGATCTCCGATTCAGTTAAGGATGGCAGATCAATAGAAAATGATCCCCATGGGATGACTGCAAGGAGTAACTATAGATATTGAAGGTGTGAGCACATTGAATGACTTTGAAGTGATAGAAATTGTGGATGACAGCAACCCCTGCCCTGCGCTCCTTGGCATTGATTGGGCTACTGAAATGAACAGGGTAATCAACTTAAAGAAGCGAAAGATGATATTTGAAAAGAAAACATTTCGAGTAATAGTAACCCTAGATCTTGCTCAAGGAATGCACTATACTGAAGTAGTCTGCAATTATTAAAGCGATGACGATTTGGAATGCATATATAAAATAACAACATGAGACCAAGATTAGGTGAATCCGACAACGGATGGCCAAATTACATGGGATCGCGAGAGTTCTTGCACCTCAAACTTGGATCAATAACTAGAGCATTGGTATAATCGACTACATGAAGTAACTACGTTGAGTTGTAACATGATGACCCGGTCTCTGCATTGTGTGTTGTTAGAGGTGTTAGCCTCCTACTGCAACAGGTTACTCATCTTTCATGATTGACATTTTACGGGCCAAATATGTCATACTTTGCATGCTGCAACGCTCCATATTTGTTAAACAATCACTAAGCAAAGAAGGCTACTCAGAGTTCATCTAATTCCTTTCCAATTTTGAAGAGTCATTCCAGTTTTGTAGAATTTTCAGCTGAAGGGAGGTCCAAACAGATTAATCTTGGTCTCCCTAGGTTTCAATTTCCTGTTTTAGAATATAGAGAATGAAAATTTGTCCAAACAGCTTAATCTTGGCAGATTCTTAGATAGGTAGAGAATCAAAGGAGCACAACTGCTTAATCTGGGCCCTTGGAAGAAAAAAGGGTAGTTTGTAGATAGGAAGGCATAAAAAGAAAAGCTGAAATGCTGGGTCTGCAAGTCTAAGTGCACCCAAACTGAAAGAAGAAAAAATGTTAGGTAAGTAGGCTGGGTAGGTAGTTTTGAGGTTGCAGAATCTTGATGTCTGTTCATGTTTTAAAGTACCATCTCTACTCAGATCATAGTCATCAAGCTTTTTTTATATATGAAGAAGCTCAAACTAGGCATAACTAACTTCCCTTTCTCCATCTTCCCGAAATAATTAACTAATTTCCCCAAAAGACGTCAAGATCTGCTTGATATCTCTTAGTTTCATCATTCTCCATGTCATTCGCTTGGGTGAAGATCTCCTTCACTCAAGATGATCCTTACTTTCTCTAGAAGGTTCTATCTCCCCTTTTGAAGCCTAAGGTCTCTGAAACTTAGCACTTTCTTGTCATCTCCATATTAACTATTGACATTATTATTTAACTCCCTATGTTTTCCCCATCCCCTTACTAAAACTATGAAGATAATCCCCTTATGTAAATAATCCCCTCCCCCTGGTTGAAAATAACCATAAGTACCTCCAGAAATTGCTCAGTGTATCTGAAACTTGGCAAGAACCCTTATGTTGCCCCTTCAAACCATCTTCTAATGCACTAGACTCCTTCCAAAGCATAAAATTCCTCTTTAGGTTATCAAACCCCTTCCCAGGCGTCATATACCCTTCAAAAGCACATCTTCACTCCTTCCGATCGCAATAAACCCTTGCCAATTGCCTTAATATTCTTCTGATCCTGGTGAGCCATCTCGCATCGGCATATCGCAATATTTTTACCACATAGGTGTGCCCCTTTCCTTTTTTCCCGATGCGATATCGACAATCGGTAGTCGCAAGCATCGCATTTCCAAAATAAATAACCTCTCAATCTCCGCCGACACGATATTGCGATCGCATCGGAAGAAGTTGATCGCATCGCAGTAATATATGAGTCACCCTGCCATGTCACCTCGCTGACGTCATCCACCGTACAGTTGACGTTATGCTGACGTCAGCATCCAGAAAAGGGAAAAACGCGTAAGCGCGAAAGTCGAGCTTCGGAGCTCTGGAAAGAGAAACGGAGTCAGTTTTCGATGCGCGATTAGCACGAAGCGCTAATCACGCATCGCTATAGGAAATGAGCGATATTGGGGAATCTTTAGGGAATCTTCTGATTCCTTGGCCCTTTTTGCACCGAAAAAGCCCGAAATTGCCTGATTTTGCCCGATGAAATGGATTTGAAGACAGGGAGAGACTAGAGACATATATTAAAGAGTATCAAATCAAACTTACAGAAAGAAAACACGTCAAAAAGTATCAGAAAGCGGCAAAGACTATCAATGTAGCGGCGAGGAGTATCAACGAAGATCTTAACAGTAGCCCAAAGCAGGTGAAAATTAAATACTGTCCAACAAAGTCAAAGAAAGGGGCGAGGCCACTCAAAACTCTCAAATCATTGTTATTTCACCTTTAACTCACACCAGAACGGAACTGCAACTCCCAAAGAATAGTTATTCCAGCAGTACTGCATCGAGCCTCCAAAGGCCACATTGCGCTTTTTTTGATCCAGCTACCTCTGACACAGTTCAATAGATATCTACCTACATTTAATTTTGGCACAATTTTAGGTTTAGAAAATCTATTTTTGCAGATCTATTTTAGGTCAATTGTAATAAATAGTTTGAGATATTTGCACTATAAAAATAGCCCTGAATACTGTATTAAGGGTTGGTTGGTTGGTTGATCAGCAGACTATCTTTAGCTGATTTTGCTCCAGGAGAGACTCACACTGTAATACCTGATAGTTTCTATAATCAAAGACTGCTTATGAGCTTTGGAGAATGGATTGTTCACTGTGTTTACTGGTTGAAGAATGATTATGGAATTCTCGTGCTGTTGCGTAACTCAATAAGTGTTTCTTACCTCTGTTTTCCATTCATAAGTTACCATCTAAACAGCAGAAAAGAAGATTAGCTTAGAATTTGTTTAAATACACTTTATGCTCAATTTCTATTGTTTCTTTATGTTTTCCTCTGTTTAGGCATAAATATGAATTCCATATGGCTCATGTTTGCCCTAACCTTAGACAACTATCCAGGGATTCTTCATTTCCCCTACATAGAGATCATCCTCCCCTCTGTTAAGCTGAGTGAGAGATTCTTAAGTGCCTCTCATTCCTTACGTATCAATCATCCTTTAGTTTGAAGATTGTGTTATGAGTAGCTATCCTGCTTCATATTCCTTTTATGACCAAGAAAACGCACTGATAATCCTAACCCATGACTCCATGCCCAATGGTTTGAAACTTATCACTTCATGAATTGCCTCTCTGCCTGAAAGCATTTTCCTTCCATCCAAACACAAACAAAAAACCCTGAACCAAAAGCTAGCCTAAAATCTTCAACAAAGTTAAATCATCAAGAGAGAGCCCTCTCTCATTGCAGGTGGGCTAGAACCTGCAGTCCAAAGATTGGTTTGTGGTTACCTCGGCTGTATCCCTACAGGAGCCTAGGGACAACCTGAGTGATAACATAATGGTGACTCCGCTGGGGAACTCCTCAGATAATCTCAGTAAACCAGTCTGCAGCCCCACAGAGGAAGAAACTGACCTTTGAAAGCCTCGGTCGACCTGTGTTTTTAGAAAAAGTTCCCAAAAAATAGAGTATAAGCTGGCTCCTAAGAAGCAAACGCATAATACACGATCGAATCCTGATCCAAATAGCCCAGCTGTTTTTGAAAATCCAAATTTAATTCCTAAGATCATTAGAAAACAAAAGCAAAAGGAAGACCCAACTGCTGTGAGTCCTGAAACAGTTCAGCCAAGCAGTGTTCCAACCCCTGTCAAAGTTTTATTCCGGTCAACCCCAAGTTCCCCTGGTTCTTCACCCCTTTCTCCAAGCAGCTCTTCTACACCTCCATCCTATACTCCTGTTACCACTATTACTCCTTCTACCCCGGTTGTTCCTGTTATCCCCGTTGCCCTACCTTTTCCGCTTATCCCCATCATCATGGCTGGATATGTGCCCTTACAGTTGCCTGCTAATCCCGGGGCTATGCCTCAGGACTACCAGACAAAAATCACCTATTTTGATGGCAGAAACTCCTGCACCGCCCTACAGCATACAAAGAAAATGCAGGATTATTTCAAGAGTTATGAAATTGATGATGACAGTGTAAGAATGAAGATTTTTGTCCAAAGTTTGACTGGTGATATCAGAACCTGGTTTAGGGCACTTACACCCAATTCCATATTAAACCCTGAAGCCTTATACCAGGCATTTATTAATAGATGGGAGAAAAATAAAGATCCCCTACACATACTATCTTAGTATGATACTATTAAAAGAGGACCTCAGGAAATAGTTTTGGATTACTGTGTAAGGTTTAATAATGTTTACAATGCAATACCACAAAATTTAAGACCTCCACCTGATCTCACTTTGTACAAATTCCTTGATGGCTTTGATGCTGAGATGGCATATCAGCTAAGGGAAAGAGCCCCTCAAAACCTTGCAGAAATGAAAAATGTTGCTGTTAGTGTGGAAGCAAATCTAATTGCTAAAAGAAAAAGAGCTAGAACTGAGAGAAGAACCACTTTCAAAGAAGAACCCTCAGCCTTCGATCAGAAGCTAGATGCTATCATTAGTGACATCCACAGGCTGGGAGACAGATTAGACAATGTTGAGAGGAAAACTTCATGGGAAGGTCAACAGCCCAATGCCATAAGGAACCCGAACTTCAGAAAAACTCAAAACACAAGCGCTGGAAGGGCCAGTCCCGACCATGATATTAGGCCTCCTTTTTAAGAAAACTATGCGGAGGCATCTACATCCACTGAGCCCACAGATGGGACTCATATGAATTTGATAGATTCGGAAAATGAACAGCAAATCTTTCTTATGGAAGAAGACCGACCATACCTTGATGCAAAACAATTTCACACCAAGTCGGGAGACTCTTTCGATTTTAAACAAGGCTATGATACTGCTGTGTACGAGGTACACAAACAATACAAATTAAGAATGAGAACTATTTATGTTCCCCCATCTAGCAGAACGAAAGATAGCAAATAGCTCAACAAAATTAAAGGAAATATCACCAATAATCAACCAACTAACAGTTCTGTCCCAAGCCCGCATCAGGTAACTGTGGAGGATTTAATAGACACACACTCTCCTATTGATCAGCCTCTACCTCCCTCTTCCCAAAAAGAATATCTGAATAGCACTCCTAAAAATCTTCCCAAAAAAGAAATACCACAAACTGTCATACATCATGACATTGACATTCCAAAAGAAAACATAGAGAGTATGCCTGAAAAAGAGAAATTCGCCACTATCAACGCCAAGAACTCATTGGAAAAACCATTTATTTTAGAAGCAGAGATTGGAAAACTCAAGATATCCATTCCCATCTCAGAACTTGCCAAACATGATGTATATAGGCAACAAATTCAAAGGTCACTTCAACTACCAGAGGTAATGGATGATGTGAACGTTTTAGATGATACCCTGGAGCTGCTGTTTGGTCCATAAGTTAACGGAAAATCAACATATGGACCTGTTCCACCTTTTTATGTCAGTCTGCACATACATGGAAAAATACTGCATAATCCTATGTTTGACTCAGGTGCCTCACATAACCTTATGCCCAAAGCTGTAATGGAAAGGTTGAACCTTGATGTCACAAGACGGTACAAAGATCTGTATTCCTTTGACTCAAGTCAAGTCAAATGTTTAGGCTTGATCAAAGACCTTTGTGTCTCTCTAGTCCAATTCCCCAACAAGACAATCTTAATGGACGTAGTAGTCGCCGACATTCCCACAAAGTATGGCATGCTCCTATCCAGATCGTGGGGAGAAAAATTGCAAGGGTCCCTTCAACTCGACCTTTCTTATGCCACTATATCTGTCTTTGGGAAACCAAGGAGACTATATAGAGAAACGTTAATGAAGTATGTGGTAAGCAGTGAGGAAAAGCCCCAAAATTTTCCAATTTACTCAATCCATTCCGATATGGATTCTTTTATTTTATTCAATGATAACACCAGCCCTCCAACTAATGATAAACCGTTATCCTTGGAGCCAGAAACGTACATCAATGAGAAATCGGTTGCCAATACCCATGAAATTGTCTCAACAGCCAAGGCAACCAACAAACAGCAAGAAGAACACCCTGAAACAGAAATTGTAAGTCTGCCTGATCCTCAAACAACTGAAACTCTCAATACAAACCTCAAACAAGAAGTCACATGGTATTTGGAGTTTGATGGTTATGTTAACAAGTTAGGAGCAGGGGCCGGAGTATGGATTTACAATACACATGATAATCACGCACAAGGCCATGCCTATAGACTCAATTTCAGATGTACAAACAACATGGAAGAGTATGAAGCTCTTCTCTTAGGCCTTAAGCTACTCAAAGTCCTGGGAGCTACTAAAGTCTCCATCCTAGGTGACTCTGACTTGATTATACAAAAAATGAAAGGTAATTTTGTCGCTAATGATAGTAGAATGAGAGCTTACAAAGCTGCTGCCATCGAATTACTCAATACCTTCAGTGAATTTAGGCTTGCCAAAATTGCACGAGATCATAATATTCATGCCCATTGTCTAGCAACCTTTGCTAGCACATGCAAGCTTCCCTTTGAACCAAATCATCATTTCACTACTGAAATAAAACATAGACCTTCGGTCCCTAACAATGTCAAGGATTGGCAGGTATTTCAAAATGATGCCCAGATTAACAGTTTCTTAACTCTTGAGGGCGAATTTTCCAACACAAACATTGACATGGATGCCATGAACGACTCACAATAGCTAGCAGAAGAAAATCACCTGACTGTAATAGCTGCAACAGCTAAACAAATCCTTAACCCAACTGTGTTTAACAACGCAAACGTAGAACAACTGAAACAAATATGTTTAGAGGAAAAAGCCAAAGAAGAGGATGAGTTTATTGATCTAAAGAGTAATTTTCTACCTGCCAGCCTTACTCCATTAGAAGACATGTTTGATGACAATGATGTGCCCAAAAAGCCAAAAATGGAGCCCCTGAATGCTGCTATAGAAGAACACAACATAGGAACAACAGAGCAGCCCAGAATGATTAAGCTGTCCAAAAATCTGCCCCCTGATCAAAAACCAAAATACGTGGATTTGTTCAAAGAATTCCAAGATGTATTTGCCTGGAGTTATGAGGACTTGAAGTCCTATGACACCT
>APFE030684101.1:0-18360 GCA_000404065.3 Pinus taeda | reverse complement strand
TTTCTCTAAGGCTTGGATTAGCACAATGCCTTTGATTTTGATGAAAACTTGTATATATAGCCTTGGAAGTGATGGGTTAAATTTTTGCTTCCTTGAAAACCCATTTTTCTAATGTTGTGTTTTGACACTTTTTCGCTGACTTTAAAACACACTGATTTTCACTTTCCCTTTGAAATTTTAGCTCAAAACATGAAATTTTCAACACTCTTTGTAGGGATTGCACGACAGGACATTTGGCGATGGAAACCATGATTGCATCTGAAAAAATCAAATGACGACTTTTTTTTGAAAATTTTGTCATAAATGACATTGTTTGACTTTTCTTCAAAACAAAGTTTTGAAGAAGAGTCGAAGTCTATCCACATGACGATGAAGCTCTGTGAATCATAACTGTGTAAGGGCCTCACTCTGGCTTGCATGGCTTTAATGGACATGTTCAAAGACCAAATTGATGAATCCCTAGACCTAAACGTCAAAAATGACTTTTGTCCTTTACAGGACCGGACCTTGACTGTCATGGACTTTGGTGATTATTGACAAAAGACCTGAGCCAGTAGGAGCTAGACATGAGGGGGAATGACTAGCATGACCTTCTTCGTCAGATTATGGCATGCCCCTAGCGGAATGCAGCTGGGTGAATGGAGTGGGACACCTAAAAATGAAATGCATATAGAGTTTTGATCTCCGACGGAGGACTAACCAGACTGACTCTAACAAGAAATTCTAACAAGGGGGGCCAACATGGTCATCAAAATGGTAGGTGTCTCTTTGTTGTGAAGCATTTATAATAGAAGGAAGCATCTTATGAAATTAAGCCTATAGATAGGAGAGCTATAAGGGAGGTAGTTGGTGTAGAGGGAGAGGTCTATAGCCATGCCTAAGCTAGTGATAGTGAAATGTGAGGGAGAGGCATGTTTCCATATCTAAGCTAGTGATAGTGAAATCAAAGGGAGAGTGAGGAGAAATGTAAGGATTAGTAGAGGACGATGAAAGAAATGGCAGGGGTAGGTGTCCCTGAGAGAGGAGGTTGGGAAATGGGCCCCAATGTTTTCATATCTTATCATGGTAGAATGCGGGGAATGGAAAGAGGAGCGTATGCCATTTGTGTTAGGCTACTAGAACTCATGGACTTGACTTGCTTGAAGAAATAACCCTCTTGATTCATAACATGGTATTTGTTAGAGGGTTTCTCTAAAGGCCCACAACAGAGATTGACCCTCTCCAATGGATCAGAAAAACAATCCACAAGCTCATCCATGATGAGAAAAGCTTATTAAAGGATAACTATTGAACTAGTGAAGAGGGGTTACAGGCCATGCGACCTTTTAGCCTTAAACCCTAAATTCATCTCAAAGCCCGACATCACTCTTCCTAAATATATTTTCAAATACATATCATTAAGAAAAACTATATAATTATAGATTTTAATCAATTTTAAAATAATTTAATTATTAATTAAATTTAATATAAAATATATTAAAAACACTTTTACTAAGAATAAACCTCGAATTTTGATAAAGAAAAGTAACTTTTAATTAATAACTTTAACATTAATAAGTAATCCAAACATCATTTATCCGAAGCATTTTGGGCTTTTAATTATTTAATAGAGTTTATTTGGTGTATGTAGAGACATTCTACCATGATAACCTCATTAAGGTACCCATGGATTCATCTTAAATTCTAACGAAAATTGAACATTACTCAATACTAATAAAAAAATCTCACTATCTACCATTAAGTCCAACTACTTTAAACAAAATTCAATAATTTTAAAATATTTAAATATATCCCATCTAACTAATAGAAAAAGTGGTCTTTATCTAGTAATAAAGTGATATAATTTTAGTTAAGATTATGATTTTTTATTGCATTTTTGAATATATAAATGGATTCAATATCCTAGAAAATCCAGGGGCACTTGAATTTTATAAATTAAATATTGTAAGCTTATGATTATTAAAAATATCTACGAAAAGTTTTGAATAAATTGAAAAGAGAAATTGTTTTGAAAAATATTATTTTATGTATTGATTAAGCCGCTCTACAACCGAGTATAGGTTAGATGTGTAGACGTAATGTAACTATGTAAACAATTTTAAATGTCAATTAGAAAACTTATTAACTTGTAAAAAATAGGTTTTGTTACAATACCATTGGCCAATACCATGGCTTATGAATACCACATGCCCAAAAGAAAACACTTATTTCACAATCAAAATATTTTATATCACCATGAAAATATTCTTAACCAAGGGTATTCACTTCCACTTTACCATGGATATTATTAACTTGCAAATATTCTTTGTTACAATACCATGGACCAATACCATGACTTATCAACATCACATGCCCAAAAAAACATAACCTATTTCAAAATCAAATAATTTTTAATTTTAGAAAAAGCCACATGAATAGTTTTGTTTTTTTAGAAAAAGCCACATAAATGATTTTGATTTGGTGGGACTGCTTAAATTCTAGATACATTTCCCACCATGGCTAATCATTTGAGTATTTTTCTTACACTACGAAAAATTATCCAAATTTGGAGGAGTGGTTACAAGAAGGGCTTCAATTCCAAATCAATTTATCATCTTGATGTGAGATCACTACACGAGAAAAGGTGAGGATGAAAATGCATTTTTCTCAAGGTTCAACATTCAACCCATCTAGATGTAGATTTATAAACGAAAGCCAAGAATGTGATCCATGATTCTAAGAATAAATTTAGTTTAAATTATACCCTTCTACATTGTTTAGGGAGTGTATTTTAGTTTCCGGGAACACACACTAGCCTTGATGTCCATTATAGGTTTCCTTTCCAATGAGAATTTTATTTTAATTTCCAGCTTTCCATCCAATATGTGAACTTAGCAAAGGAAAATATTTTAGGGTGGATTTCAAAATTATGGATACATGGGCAACTTTTTTCTCTACATATTGGAAATAGTCTAGAGTATATAAATAATTTATATACATTCAAAATATGATTAAGGGCCATAAACCTACACATTGGACAAGTTTCCATACTACTTTTGAAGCTAGTGCTCTTGAAAACCAACTATTTTTTTTATCGCCATCCCTATGAGGTTTTGGAAATGCGGCCGAGTTCTAGGATGTAAGGGAAAACGTTTTCCCCCTCTTTCCTAGACCATAAGATTCATAGGGATAACTATTTGATATTGTTTAGTATACTAGAAGGAATACATGAGAAGGAAGCCCAAAAAATTGGAATAGGATTAATCATTTACTTGCATAAGACTAACCTACTAGCCCCAAAGAGCCATATTTTGAGCCACATTCTGATTCATCTTTCAATCTTTTCTCAGAGCCATTTCAAGTCATATTTTATGGAACTCTTGGGCTTTAAAACAAAACCTAAGTATTTTACTCCTTGATTGATATTAGAAGTTTCTAAGGAGAAAAGATCCTTTAGGGGACCTTTGTCCCTCCTATTAAGACTCAGGATGCCTACGATGTTGCATTTGGCATGATTGATGAACATTTTGATGGAAATTGAAAAAGTTTCCAAGTAGATTTTAATGAATTATATTGATCCAATGAGACATCATAAAATATAAGAATATCATCCACAAAGAGTAGGCAAGTTAGAGAACAATTTCGAATAAGTGATATTGCTTTGAAACTACCTTTGTATATGGAACCAGGTATGAGATTTCTTAGAAAATATATAACAAGGAGAAGGAGAAGAAGAAAGAAGGAATCCCTACCTCAAGCCTCTTTCTTTTTGGAAAATTTGTGATACAAATTCTTTATTAACAAGTTGTTGAGTTCCAAAACTACCTCTTTCTTAAGCAACTTCTTCATCCTTCTTCCTTTTCTCTTCCATGAAAATGCATTCCTAAATCAAAATCCATTGCATATTGTCTCAAGGAGTGTATTTCAAGTGATTTTAAAGTTATATTGTTATTTTTGTTATTTGGATAGGTTTTTGTTTTTCAGCTACGGAACAGAGCCACATTCTGCAGCTAACCGACTGTTCCGTAGCCATCTCCATACTTTCATAGGTTACAGGTGTCAAGAGTAGAAACGAACCATATGGGTAGTTGGGAAAATGTCAGAACATGGATGGTGTCCTATCCATTTGATCAAAATTGATGAGAAAAATCCCAGTCAAAGGGGAGTCAACGGAAGAAACCTACAAAAAATAGAACTCTATTTTTGCACATTTCTTAGTAAATGAATCTGAGGGAGTCTCCTGAAGCCAAGGATATCGTTTGCCACTTGCACAACCAGTATTCAACAACCACTATTCGGAGATTTATGTTTCAATCCAACTGAAGACAACATTTCTAGATACACTTCCTGTCTACGTGTTTGTTGTAGATGACTTCTCTCTTTAAACATATGTGTATTTTTCCTATAAATATCAGCGTTTGGAACGCATAATAGTTCATATGTTTTTACTGATGTAATAGTGCAATTTCCGCTTGTATCTTGAGAAACTCAGTGCTCTGTTTTTAACATAAAAACCATGTTTCTTTATGGATACCTGAAGCGTGTGAAGTGTTGATTTTGCGTTGCTAGTCCTAGACCTTGGAGAGGGCCCCTGCGTGGTCAAGGGTATATTTCATTTTTGTACATTTTCATTTATTGTATTTCTTCATTCAGTTGTATATTTACTATGTTTTTATCATGTTTATAATTGTTTGTTAACATTGTGTTTATTGCAGCTTGTGTCATTTGTTTCCACTAACTCAACATAATTGCATTCCAACGTAGAGTAGTTCTTTAGTTTCAATTATTTTCTAGCTTCTTAACTGTAGTTTTTAAATTGTTGTCAGTAGCATAATTAGATTTATTTCATTTTTTGTTTCTTAGTTCTTAGTTTTCTTTTAAATTCAAGTTGTTAATGCCTTTTCCTCATTAGTGTATTCACTCATGATATAAACAAATGTTTCCAAAGCCTTTCGTTGATGGTTAATCCTCAAACTAAATGGTGAAATGTTGAGTTTATGAATGAGACTTCTTGCTGTTCATTAGTTTTTGAGTCAAGATGTTTAATGCCTTTTTCTTATTAGTGTAGTCACTCATGATAAATGAATGTTTCCAAAAGCCTTTCGTTGATGGTTAATCCTCAAACTAAATGGTGAAATGTTGTATTTATGAATGAGTCTTTCATTATAATTGTTGTTCATTAGTTCTTGGGTTAAGTAGTCCAATGCCATTTTCTTATCAATTTAGTAACTTATGATTTAAATGGATATTTCCAAAAGCCCTTCGTTGTTGGTTGAACCTAATACTAAGTGGTGAAATGTTTTATTTATGACTGATTTTTTACTTGCATTCTCATGTTTACTTCTTTTAGAATGATGAAGAATGAAATCTCTCAAATATTGCTATCATAAGGAGTTAATTCTCCCTAAATTATATATGAGAGTGATAACAATACTTCATTTAGTTTTTCTTTCACAAATAGAATAGTTGTAGTTTCATTTTTGTTTCTTTCCCTTAGTTTAATTGCAGTTCCATATTCAGTAATTCATTAAGCTTTAATTTTGCAAGTAGACTAGACAACAGAAGTAGTTTTGTTTCCAGTATTTCATTTTCGATTTATTGTAGATAGTTTCAATTCCATTTTCTCACTTAATTTTTGATTTTGTAATTAAGTAGACAACAATTTTAAGAGTCCTTTCAGCTCATGATTTGGGAACAATTACAATAGCAAGAACAAAAGCTCTATTTTTCACTTTCTTGTTTTAAAAACCTCACTTCCAAATTTGGCCTAAAAGCACTTTTAGACTATCACTTCATTTTTTTAGGTTCTTAGCAGCAGTATATTAAGATTTCAATTACATTGGAGAAATTTAGGAATCAAAAGAACAAAACCGAAAAACAAACATAAACTTGAAAATAGTGAGGTAAGGAAGGGTTATCTAGCACATATAGTGCACTACACTTCATTAGTTTACGACACCCATATTGATAATTTATGTAGCAATTTAGAACACTAAATTGACTAAACATTTTGGTGTCGTTGCCAGGGAAGTGTAACTAGGAAGCCTTACTTCTTACATTCATAAAAAAAAAGTCATCAAAAACAACAAAACAAAAAAAAATGACATGCATAGAGAAAGAGATTCTAGGGGTAGATTTATAGCTAGGGGTAGAAGTTTGATTTTTCACAACTCCAACTACTACACCAAGGGTTATAAAGGACACACCTCCATCCTAGAGTCATACTCCCAGCCTTAGGATTCCTGGAATTCAAGGGGCAACAACTCAATTAGAAGATTCCCCCACTTCATCTACTAAACCAGACCTAGGAGAAGGAACCTTCTTCACCTCTGTAGGGGAGCCTATTGTAGTTGAAGAAGTAAGAATACCTAGAGAAGAAGAAGAACTAGAAACTCTCCCTCATCAGCCATTAGTAGAAGAACCAAAAGTTTCTGAGGAAACTATCATGGCATAAGAAGAACAAGATAGATAATTTTCACTCTTTGGAGGAGGGGGTAGAGGGAGAGGTAGAGGTAACAATGGAGGAGGTAGAAGAAATAGGGAAGGATATAACTCATTTGGATTCCCTATAGTAGATGAGGAAACACATACAACAATGAAAAACATTTCACCATCTGTCCTCCCAAACTTTTATGGGTTGAGAAGTGAGGATCCTGAAACATTTTTGTTTGATTTTGAAGTCTTATGCCAAACCTATGACTATCTAGAAGAATCTCAAAAACTCAAATTGTTTCCTTCAACACTAAAATGGGTTGCTTTGAAATGGTTTATGGGATTAGTCACTCAATCCATTAGAACTTGGAATGATATGAAACAGACATTTTTGGGTAGATACTTGGATTAATGTATGCCTACCAATCATAAGGATAAAGTGTTCAAAATGATGCAAAAGGAAGATGAAAACTTAGAGGATTCAATTGAGAGGCTTAACTACAATTTGAAAAGAGCAAAAATGAACAATTTAGATGAAGAAATCTTGAAAGCTCTTTTGTTGAAGGCCATTAGAGATGAATGGATAGATATCCTTAACATGATGGGGAAGGGAGACATCTCTCAATTTCCATTGAGTAACATAGCAGAACTATGTGTTCATCTCTCAAGAGGGAAATCTAAAACTAGGAAGGGACCAAGATATCCTTCTCTTATTAGAGCAAATAAATCTGTAACTGGATCTGTAAGTAGGGCAGAAATTGGCAATATGCTTGATGAGTTCAAAACTAATATTTTAGGGAGCCTTAGTGAGCAGCTAGACACCCTCAAAATTCAAAACAAGCAGAAAACAAAAGTCCATGCTTTAGCCATCTTTTGTCAAAAATGCAGAAAGAAACATGCTCTAAGGGAATGCACTCTAGATGCAAAAATTGTAGAAACTTGTATGATTTGTTCAAAAAATCATGAGACCAAGGGTTATCCTTCAATCCCAGGTCTTAAGGCTATATTTAAAGAGGAAGTAGTCCCAAATTCTGTAGTACCTCTTTGTTTTTTTGCAATAAGACCTTGGTAAGGGCCACAAAATCAAGAATTTAACGATACAATGAATTTTTAGCCCCCACCAAACTAGAATTCTTGGCAACAACCTTGGCCTCAACCTCAAAATCAGTATCAATCTCAACCATGGGCACAAGGGGTAAAAAATCCTTATGGGAGATTTGCTCAATATTATCAATATTGTGAATCTTATTAGAGCTATCCTCCCCCCACAAAATCAACAACAAAATCAACAATCACAACTTCCAAATCAAATCCCTCACCTTTCATTGCCATTTCCACAACAACCTCCACAACAAGGTCAAAATCCTCAACTCTTACTTCCATTGCAAGACAATAAATTTTTTGAGGGAACATCCCTTCAAAACCAAAACATTCAAAAAGAAAAGCAAAAAGAGTCAATAAACACAACTCCTATAATTGAGCAACATGCATCTACTTCTACACCTCCTTTTCTTGAGAGATTACAAATTGATAGAGGAGTTGAAAAACAGATCTTGTTGCCCAATTATGACTTCTTAGATGAATTAAATAATGTTTGTATCAAGATTCCTTTGTTACAAGCCATTAGAGAAATTCCTATTCTAGCAAAAAAAATAAAGGAGTTGAGCATCAAAAGACCAGGAAGAAAACCAAGAGACGCAAAAAGAATTCACCTAGTAGGAAAAATAACAGATATCATGATGGGAAAGATTGCCATGCAGAAATATGTGGATCTAGGAAGTCAAATTGTCAAGACACACATAAATGGGATTGAAATTCTGAACACAATGGTTGACTTAGGGGTAGCAATAAACATTATGAGTAGACAGACTATGGAACAACTAAACTTCCTAATCTTCTTTACACACCTACCTTACTGCAACTTGCAGATAGATCAGTAATCAAACCAGATGGTGTGCTATAAGAAATTTAAGTCTCAGATTCTTGGGAATATCCTATTGATTTCATGATTTTAACTTCCAAGAATAATGTAGGAGGACACCCACTTATCTTAGGAAGACCTTGATTGGCCACAACTGATGCTTTTATTAGTTGTAGATCTAGTGACATGTACATTTCTGATGGTAGTTCAACAAAGAAATTTACTTTGTATCCTCCAGCAAAATAAATCACAGAAATAGATGATAGGGAATGGATTGATGATGAAGATGTTATAAAACCTATCTTTACTATATCAAAAATTAGTGAGGATAGTCAAATTTTGAACAAATTAGAAAATTTTGAAACATCTTCAGAATATGATCATGCACAATTTCAGGTAAAATCTAATATCAAATACTTGTCATTTAGGCAGATGTCTTTCTATTCTATGGAAGAGTTTGGTAGCTCTAGAATTGAAATTTTTCCAGGTAGAACATTGAACATAAACAAAAACTTGGAGAAATTACAACAAGAGGAGCTAACCAAGATCTTACAAAAGCATTCTGTTGCATTTGCATGTGAGTATACTGGCATGAAAGGTATTGACCCTAAGAATTGTATCCATCATATCTATAATGAGGAAAATATTAAGCCAATCAGACAATCTCAAAGAAGAATGAAACCAAATCTTAGGGAGATTGTGAAAGAAGGGCTCCAAAAACTACTCACTGTAAACTTCATTTACCCAATCTCAGATAGCCAATGGGTTTCTTCTTTGGTAATTATTCCTAAAAAGAATGGTAAATGGAGGGTGTGTATTGATTACAAAGAATTCAATAAATCAACCTTGAAGGATCACTTTCCTTTTCCCTTTATAGATCAGGTATTACATACATTAGCAGGTAAAAAGTACTTTTCATCTTTGGATGGTTTTAGTGGTTATAATCAAATTCAGGTAGCATCTCAGGATCAGGATAAGACCACATTTACATGTCCATGTGGAACTTTTTCCTACCGAGTGCTTCCTTTTGGATTATGTAATGCACCTGTGACATTCCAAAGAACAGTACTAAGAACTTTTTCTGATCTAATACATGATTGTGTAGATGTATATATGGATGATTTTACAGTCTATGGTAACACATTTGAAGAAGCCTTGGAAAATTTGGAAAAAGTCCTTAAAAGATGTAAAGAAACAAACCTTTCACTAAGCCATGAAAAATACTTGATGATGTTTACAGAAGGTATTGTTTTATGACATCACATTTCAAGAAATGGGATTAAAGTAGACAAATCTAAAGTTGAAGCCATCTCTAATTTACCAATTCCAAATTGCCAAAAAGGTGTTAGGAGTTTTCTAGGATTTACAGGATATTACAGAAGGTTCATAGAAAACTTTACCAAAGTAGCATCTCCACTCTTAAAATTTCTTACAAAATATTGTGAATTCAAGTGGAATCCTGATTGCCAACTAGAATTTGAAACCTTGAAAGAAAAAATATCTGAAGCACCTATCTTAAGAGGACCAAATTGGAAACTTCCTTTCCATATTTCTACAGATTCTTTAGATACAGCTCTAGGAGTTGTACTAGGACAAAAAGTTTTGATTCCTTATGCCATTTACTATACAAGTAAGAATTTGACTCCCACTGAGTTGAATTATACTGTGACTGAAAAACAGTTCTTAGTTGTTGTTCATGCAATTAATAAGTTTAGACATTATATAACAGGATACGAAACTTTTGTTCATACAAATCACTCTGCAATTAGATATTTGATGAATAAACCTATTACTAATGGCAGAGTTACAAGATGGCTTTTAATTTTGCAAGAATTCAATATTTTTGTGCTAGATATACCTGGAAAACAAAACACAGTTGCTGATTTCTTGTCCAGGATTCAGAATATCAAAGAAGACTCTCCAGTTTAGGATAAGTTCCCTGATCAATATCTATTTGCAGTAACTACTCAAACTCCTTGGTTTGCAGATGTTGCTAACTATTTGGTTATAGAGAAGTTACCTTACTAGAGAGAAAAGAAAGATTATTCAAAATAGTTCAAGATATTCATGGATATCTAACTAATTGTATAAAACAGGGCCATATCTTATGATCAGAAGATATGTCAAGGAAAATGAAATGCCTGATATTCTCAAAGCATGTCACGATGAGCCATGTGGTGGAAAATTTGCTGATAAGAGGATAGCCTATAAAATCCTTTCTTTAGGATATTATTGACCATCCATTTTAAAAGATACTAAAGAATATGTCAGAAGGTGCAACAACTACCAAAGGGTAGGGAAACCTACTCCCTCAAATGAGATTCCATTACAACCTCAGGTACTTATCGAACCCTTTGAAAAATGGGCTTTAGACTTTATTGGACCTATGAATCCTCCATCCAAGTAGAAAAAGTATATATTGGTATGCACTGATTATGTCACCAAATGGGTAGAAGCCAGAGCATTACTTTTTGCTAACGGAAATTCTGTAGTTATTTTTCTCTTTGAGGATATTTTACTCGCTTTGATGTTCCAAGAGAAATTGCGACAGATCAGGGATCTCAATTCACATCCATAATGATAGAGAGGCTTACGGAAGAGTACAAGATCAAGCATAGGAAATCCACTCCCTATCATCCACAAGCAAATGGTCAAGTGGAGTCTACAAATAAAGTGATTGAAGGAATCCTCACCAAGACTGTGCATCTACATAGAAGAGATTGGGCAAAAAGGCTTCATGAAGCCTTGTGGGCTTATAGAACTACATGGAGGAATACAGTAGGACATACACCTTATGAACTTGTTTATGGAAAGAAAGTCCTATTCCCCATTGAGTTCCAAGTCAAAAATTTCAAGATGGCGATCAAGTTGGGGATGGATTTGTCAGAATCTCAAAAGCATAGACTAGAGAAGTTAAATGAACATGATGAAATTAGACAAGAACCTGTTCAAATGACTAGTCTAGCTCAACAACAGAGAGCTAAGTGGCATGACAAGTACATCAAGGACAAAAGGTTTCAAGAGGGAGATTGGGAATTGCTATTTGATTCAAAGTTCAAGGATTTTCAAGGAAAATTTCAAAATCATTGGCTTGGACCATATGAGATTGAAAAAGTTTTTAGTAATGGAGCAGTCAGAATCAGAACAATAGATGAGCATCAAACTGCTCCTTGTGAATTGGCATAGGTTGAAGATTTATCAAAATCCAATCTCAAAAGAGGAGTTTATGAAGATATTTCAAAATAATTCTGAAATGAAGTTGGTGAAGAAGAATCCCTCTTCTCCACCAACTTAGTCTTTGTTCTTTTCATCAATTGAAAAAAAGAAAAAGAAAAAGAAAAAGAATAAAAAATAAAAATAAAATAATGTATAAGGTTGAAAACCAATCACTGATTGGCATCCTTATACACCCTATATTTTCCAAAAATGGTGACTCATTATGCATTCTGAAAATTCATGGTTTACTTCATTTCATTCTATTTTATTTTTGCAAGTTTTACTCCACTTCACCAGCATTTCTTCCATATCCATTTTTCATTTCCACTCTGCCATATTTCATCCACACAGTCACTGCCATTTTTCATTCATTCATAAAGTCTTATTTTTCATTGTTTTACATTCCATAGTTGTTCCAGTTCCGCAGCTAATCCTGTTCTGTAGCCAATCTGACTCTACAGTAACAATTTGATCATTAGCTCAGTAAAAATAAAAAGGCCAAATCATAATAAATTCAATATGCAAGTATTGAAGGAGAAATCAACTTTTAAAGACACATCAACACCTAAGCACCTGAAAAAGCAAACAACAAAAGGTTAGCACATGGAAAGGTATGGTTCTAAAGGTGAGAATAAAAACTTATTTCAAACAACAAAATAAAACATAAGTTGTATAATTTGAATAATCACATTACTCCTTGACTTGTCATCATGCGATGTAATTGTTGTAATTACTCCACCATGCCTTTCGACTTAATACCTAACGGTCTCATGATTTGATCTCCAACTTTAAATCGTATTTAACTGTACTTCTTTGTTACACATGTTTAATGACTAATTATGTGAACTTAACCCAGTTGGATACGACTTTTTACATCCCTATTGTTCCTTTACTATATCGAGTTTCTTGTTTTTTACACCTGCAACCTTCTTATGTATACAAGCACTCATATTATTCATTCAGTTTTCGGTTCTGTGTATGAGCAATACTCTGTTTCCATACAGCCTATGTGTGCAGCACCACCAGTCCTTACATCCTCTACACTTTTTCATGCATACAGTTTCCATGCTTCGTATACCCGCCATGTTTCATTCCCATATCCATCGTTTTCTTTCCACAATACTCTGATTTTCCATTCCCATCTTTGTAGCTATTTTTCTTCCATATACCACTACTGTTTACAGATTTTTCTACATGCAGATAGTGAAGAAAAGTAAAGAAAGAGTAATGGGTCCCATTGTAAGAACATAACCTATAGGAATGAAATTTATGGAGAGATACCCTCAGTTGAAAGGGATGTTGAAGAAAGTTGGTTGCATGAGTTTTGTTGAGAAATTTGATGGTCATCACAAAGAAATCACCAAGTCATTTGCTAGATCGTTTGATGGGGTGGATGTGGAGATTGGTGATATAAAGTTCTCGGTGATCGAGTCTTTCATTGCAGCTGCAACCGAACTACCAAAAGTTGGAGAGAGGTGGTTCAAGAATAAGGAATTCCATGATGAGACTTGGAAAGTCATTCTCCAAAACCCAGGTATGCATATTTCAATTTTCAAAAGAGGAATTCCCATCTTTGCATTTAAGGATAAATCGAGTAGCTTGCTATTGATTCTGTAGAAATTTATCACATGTGAGGGTAGATATGGTTCAATGTATATGTATCACATAAGGTGGTTGATGAACTTTCTTGAGAATGGAACAATCAATCTACCATTTTTTATGTTGAATATCTTAAGGAGGATGTCCACCACTGTTCAGAAGAAAATAGAAGATGTAGAACCTCATCTTTATCGCCATGGTCTCATAAAAATTCTAGTTGAATATTACTTGAGGAATATAGGAGACACATGGGAAAACTTTCTGATCAGGAACTTTTTCCAAGATCCACCCGAGTTACTTGAAGGAAGTTCAGTGAAAAAGAGTAGGAGGAGAAGAACAAGTCTTGTAATTCAAAACACTCCTACAAGTTCAACAAAAGAAAACAGTGAGGAAGAACCTCTCTTTGAAACTTTGACAGAAATCATAAAGCAAACAAAACAGAGAGGAAAGATGAAAATGAAAGTTGAGGAAATCTATCAAACTCCTAAAACTTCATCAGAGGAGGAGCAATTACTTTCTGAAAAAATAGTCAACATCAAGGAATAGTCCAAGAAAGAGAAGGAAAAGGGGAAAATAAAACAAGAAGAAAAAATAGGCTCACAAAGTTTGAGGACAAGCTCTAGGCTTAAGGGTAGAATGAAGAAAACAAAGTCAAAAGAGGCCCAATTCATAGATTTGGGAGAGAAAACTCCAACTCAATCCCAAGACAACATCTCATTTGAGCAAAGTCCACAACATTCTCCTCAACAAAACTTTGAGAGCATCCCAAGGAGAGTCTCTCCAGGGATTGACCCAGTTCAACAACAGATTTATGATTATATTGAGTCATTGGAGCAAAAGAATACATCAGTAGATTAGGGGACTTCATCCAACCCTGAGCAGCCAACTACATCACAAGAGACTCGGATTAGCTCACTTAAGCAACAAATCTATGAGTTAGAGGTCTTAAATAGGCATATTCAGAAGGAAAATGAAGCTTTAAAAGAGAAAAACAAGTTGGATGATATCATTCATGACAACACCATGCTTCATTTGGGTCTGTGGCCTAAAAAGAACAGAAAATTAAAGGGGAAAAACAGGAAGCTAAGCAAGGCTCTCATCAATCTTAAATATAGATTCCTCATGAGAAAGCCTAGAATGGTAGTTGCGTTAAATTGGAAACTAGGGTCAAACTCCATGTGGATCGGCTTATTTATGGCAGATGATATTTTTATTGGATCCCTCTCGTCGAGAGGTGTAGGATTGATCCAAAGATCATCTGATTCCGATAAGTATTTATGGAGATATGAATTTATTTTGTTTATGTAATTATTATCAAGCCGACCAGCTCTGATGTAGACTCTAGAAGCCCAACTGACATGTCTATTCATCATCCTCGTTTTGGTATAAATAGATGAAGATTTGATATCATTTACATATACGTATTCTTGAGGTGATCTCCTATCCACGTCTGGGCTTTTGGAGAAGCAAAGGACCGAAAGAATACGCTGGACTAGAAAGAGCCCTAGTTGCAAGATAATGCTCTAAACTACACACAGACATAAAAGGCCTTATACGCCAACAGTGGAAATATATACATACGTTGGCAATGAAGAAATATATATACGCTGAAATGACCAGCAATACAAGCACAACAGGGAGACCTTACGTAGTTCATATGTATACATGTTGTTCAAGTATACGTTGTTCTTTATCCGTTGTCCTTATACGTTGTTCTGCGTAGATGTTATACATTGATCATATAATTCATGGAGAGCACTCATACGCTGTCCTGAAGCCCACACGCAGACAATGGAACAATTATGAACTAGCACTCACACGCTGTCCCATACGCATCAATACGCTGTTTATGTCACACGTTGTTCATTCTTGAGTTATATACACAATTATGTATACTTAGAGATTGACATCTAACACAGTCATGGCATTTACATACACGTTGTTATGTAGCCACAAAGAGACTGATATAATATGTATGTATACATAGTCAGAGCACTAACATATACGCTGCACAATATTAATGAATGGAAGCCGCAATAGTTACGTGAAGCCCGCAGTTTGAATTATATATGGAACGCAGGTAATACATGAAGCCTGCAGCTGAATTATATATGGAATGCAGATAATGCATGAAGCTCGCAGTTGAATTATATATGAATCCTGCAGTTTATATATGGAACACATGTCATACATGAAGAACACAGTCATGTATGGAACCTGCAAGCCAACAGTGGTTAGGGTTTGAAGCAGAAGGACTACATTCTCTACATAACTATTATAGCATAGAAGATCACTGTATATATCTGGACATTCGTCATCTGTAGGGATATGACTTATACTTGGTGATCAATAAGTATATAAAGAATATGATCTTGATGGCTCTAATATGAATGTGAAACATGATGATCTCAATGAAAGGAATGATGAAGTAAAAATGCAGCATGATAAACAACAGTGGTAGAATGGCATACCTGTAGCAGCCCTATCACAATGAACAACAGTAATAGAATGCCATCTGTAAGAACAGCAGCATGATGATGTACATTAGTATGGGCAGCATGATGATGGATAAGATCATGGACATGAGCAACATGATTAGTGCAGTATGGTGCAGTATGAGTGGTACAGCAAGAGAACCAGATGCAACACGATGATAGGTGAAGGAGTCACCTAGGAGATTCAGTTGAAGCAGAATGTCTTCAACTGATCTCATCATTATAGGAAATGATCTATGCTTAGATCCAGATAAGTCAAAGTGTTGAATTTTGTTGTAAATGTATTATCTCTCTCTCTTTTTCTCTGCTGAACTTTGAAGATAAAAGAAGATTTGATCAAAGGGTTTCCCCACACATTGTGGGGTTTGTCCCTTGCTCACGCCATATCTTGTGTCCTCTTGTCTTGGCTTGTCTTCTGCGTTTTATATTTATGTTCTATCTACAGTTTATCTTAATGCTGATGTGATTGCTAATTGTGAAAATTTAAATAAATTTCTCTAGAATAGAACATACCGAAACTTAACATGGTATCAGAGCTGAGGTGAAGACAATGCCCAAGCAGGAGTGAAAGAGCAATCACCGAAGATAGTTGGGACAATACAGAAGGATCAATGGGTTCCTCATATTCACCTAGGGTGAATTTGAAGCAGAGAATGTTATCAAAATGGCACAGCAGAAGTTTTTGATGGCCCATCTAAAGATCACTTCATTGGGAAGTTCGGATCTAAGGGTGGAAGGAAAGGCGGATGCCTTATTGAAATAAGTTCGGCCCTTATGCGAAGGAGTGTCCGAATGGCAGAGACACATCTCTTGATGAAGATAACAATCATTCCTGGGACATCTTTAATGATCAAAGGAATGACTGGTAATGCAGGTCATCAAGGAAATGGTTGACTCTTCCACGAAAGCAAGGAACCCCAGATTCTCTTTTATGTACCTGATCGCAAGAAGAACCTGATGTCCATCTCGGAAATGGAAGTCAAAGGTTACAGTATGGCACTTATCAATGGAAAGGTACGTGTTTGAAAATATATCTTTCAAAGATGTTTTTGAGTTCAGGGTTGTATCAAGTTGCAGGAATTCCACTGGGGACCATGTCCATTGACTTAGAATCGGAGGTTTGTGAGTCAGATGGTGACTAGGATGCTTGAATTCAAAAAGGAGCATGAGGGTACATGTTTGAAATGTACCGAAGGAGAATATTATAAGGGGACCATTCCGCTCATGCAGCAGGTCCATAGGCTTGGAACAACCCGAGGAGTTTGACACTAATGATTGGGAATCTCATGTATACAGGTGGAAGAGAGCCCTTTATGCCTTGAAGCAAAACACCTCGGGCGTAGTATGAGAGGATTGATAGCTGTCTAACACAGCTGAGATTCACTAGGAGTGAAATCCATCCAAACCATTACTCGAAGGTTGTGGATGATAAACCTCTTGTACCGGCACCTATATCTGACAGTTGCAGACCCTCTCATTTATAGGAGACAGAGGGAGTTGGATTCTGAAAGTGGAATGATAAACTGCAAACCTGTGACTACCTCGAGGAATTTATACGGTAGTGATGTCGGACTAGACTTGGGAAAGTTCTTGGTGAACTTCTGTCCGAACATACGTCTTGCAGTTAGCACAGGGAGCTCATATTTGGTTGAGCCTCATTGGATTGGTGCCAATAATCTTCTGAGATGTCTTCGGGGCACATTCTATCATGGATTGAGATACATTGCCAGGAATATCAAATTGTATGATTATTCGAATGTTGATTGGGCAGATAGTGTGGAGGATCACTGGAGCACTTCTTAGTGTTGTTTCTCTTTGGATTCTTATTTGATATCATGGATGAGGAGGAAGCAGAAGTCAGTTGTTGTAAGCACCATCAAGACTGGATACATATCTACGAGTATGATCTTGTATGAAGCTGCCTAGTTGGGGAAGCTCTTCAATGAGCTGTTTTGATCACATACCACTGTGATTCTTTGTAACAACCAGAGGTGGGATTCGATTATTGAGGAATCTCGTATTTATCGATTACTCTAGCAGATAGACATCATCTGGGATATGGTAAGTCGATGAGCAAGGAGGCTCCATTGCACTGAGATGATGTATAGGTTAGAGCCCCGGGGAAAGATCAAATTTGTGATTTTCTCGAATGACTTGGAGTCATTGAGAGACCTTTGTAAAAGGGTCCTACATGTTGCATACATTGAGCTCTGGGAGCTCTCGAGGGCTTGTGGTTCTCACTGGAGCAACATACGACCATAGGGTGACTCACCCTCCCCTGGTGGTGCGCACTGAAACAAGATGATTCGCTCTCTTGTGGGACAAGATGATTCGCTCTCTCGTGTAGCAGGATGATTAGTTCTCCTGTGAGGCCTGGATTGATGTGTTCTCCATGGCAATTGTAGCAGGATTGATGTGTTCTCCTGTGAGGCCTGGATTTATGTGTTCTCCATGGCGATTGTAGCAGGATTGATGTGTTCTCCTGTGAGGCCTGGATTGATGTGTTCTCCATGGCGGCCTGGATTGATGTGTTCTCCATGGTGAATGTAGCAGGATTGATGTGTTCTCCTGTGAGGATAGGATTGATTAGTTCTCCTGTCGAGGCATCCTACCCATGCAGTCTGGCACTCATGGGAAGTACCTCTCATCTGATCAATGAGCAGGGAAATGAAGTTAGGGACCATAGTAGTACCGATGGACGCATCATTGTATCTACCG